>APFE030764087.1:0-31828 GCA_000404065.3 Pinus taeda | reverse complement strand
AAACAACCATAATTGATTTGTTGGAAAAATAAGCAACCTAGTCAATAGGGAAACAACCATTTGTGGGATTGATCAATTCCATTTAGAAGTGGAAGGATTCCTTGGGTGGGGGAAAAACTACTCATTCCTCACATCCTCATGAATCTATTCATTTTGAGCCTTCAAAGGATGGAAGGGGAAGTCTAGTTCTTTAGTGAAAATAAAGATTTTGGAAAGGAACATACATCATATCATATTGTAAAAGGGTATCATTGATTTATTAGCCCCGAAACCCCTCGTAGAATGGGTTCTCAGATGGGCCTTGATAATTTTTTCATCCCTTGGTATCCATATGAGTTTGGCATGATTTAGGTGGGTCACAACACTGCATAGTTTCTATCTATATATTTCCCTTTGTCTTCCAATGGGTGATCTAAGAATCTTTTCTTTCCGCCATGAAATTATTTATTGAGTAGAACCCGTTTCCAATGGTCATACTTGCAAGTTATAAGATGCCAAACTATTTTTCTCCACAGTGCAATGTTCGTTAGTGATGGAATCCTTTATTTTCATATCTCTATTTTCTTTTGGTTATCTGATCACATCCCAATTTATGATGTGAAACTTTTTTTTATTGGTCTTCCCTCCTTGCCAAAGGAGTTTGTGGATCTCTCTTGCAACCTATTGCAATAATTCTAACAGGGCCACCATTATAGAGTGACAACAATATAGATTTGATGAGAACGATATTTCTTGTTAGATTCGCCCATTG
The DNA here is from genome assembly GCA_000404065.3 of Pinus taeda. Classification (NCBI taxonomy): domain Eukaryota; kingdom Viridiplantae; phylum Streptophyta; class Pinopsida; order Pinales; family Pinaceae; genus Pinus; species Pinus taeda. Next base: position 31,077 of record APFE030764087.1, on the reverse strand, counting down.
AGAACTACATTGCTGTTTTTTTCATTTGATTTGTGTATAGACCCTTGCTAAGTAGTTGTTGAAGGATTGCCTAAAGAGATGGACATCCCAAGGTATTTAAGAGAGGTTCAAGTGACAATCTTTGGGAATACTAGAATTTTAGATATAGTTTGGATCTAATAGGTTTTTATGTGACAACCTTAAACACATGACTAATTGTTATGCCCTGGATATTGAGTTATTACATTTCTAGTGTTATATTAATAAGTTGCCTAGAACCTTTCATTTTATCCTTTATATAAATGCACACACACACACACCAAGGATACCTATTCTTAGTGTCATCATATCTTGTCTTGTGCATTTGATTAATTAGGAAAGGAAGTTTCCTACTCAAAGTGGATTGTATTCATTGACTTTTTATCATTTTCAAGGAGCTTGGATCATGATATTTGGTATCAGACCTATGATCTTACAATTTTTCTCCTTGAATCATTTCATCTTGGAATTTTTTCCATAATGTCTTTCCAAGATATTTCAAAGTATGAAATTTTGATATAATAAGTCGAAATCTCAAGGTAGAGGTGGTAAAAATTGCATGTTCTAGTTTATTATACTTTTGGAGATATATCCTATGAAAGATAGGGTTTGTGAATGATACTGAATTCAATTTTAAATGAGTCAACCATGCATTTTTGTTACAAGTATCTTTATGGGAAGTTTAGAGATTGATTTTTGTGGAAACAAAGGGGAAAAATCATAGTACAAGTGGTTAAATTTTAGTTTCTAGTCCACTATAATTTTGGTTAAAAAGTGTCTAGATGATAAAGTTTATAGATAATCTTGAAATTGGCTTTAAAATAGTCATCTTACAATTTTCACTATTACTTTTTTAGGTGAAGTTTCAAAATTTGAAATTTAAAATTTGTGAAATGACATAGCTAACTACGTGTGGAAGTTTTAAATATTTTGAATGATTATATTTTACGAGATATATCTTGTGTAAATTAGTTTTTTTTACTAATCCTGAAATTAGTGCTAAACAAGTCATTTTTGGTATAACATTTTTGGTGAGCCCTGGTATTGCACCAAGAGTGTTGCAACTTCCAAGGGCTCCTCAACTCTATTTATCAACTCAGGGATCATACAAAATTCAAGGTGACAGTGCTACCAATCAACCATCTAGATACCAAATCCACTTGCAAACAAGAAACTAACATACCAAATCGTAACTCAAGATTTCATGCATCATCTATCTAACTCACACTTGCATATAAATCAATGTTCTATTTGTTCTAGATTTGTGATAAAGAAACTAATGTTATTCTATTTTGTAGGGAGGGAAAAGGATGGTTGGAATGGCCTAGGTGTTGCCCTTGATCATGGAGTCACAACTGGGGGTCAACCTACTTCTAAACCAAGTCAAACTTGCATTACAAGCCAAACAAATGGTGAAACAGGTTGCTACAGGTGCCCTATATTTCTACAGGAAGGCTTGTAATGCTACATGAAGGCTGTCAGGACGGCTTAGGAGGTAGTAATGATGATTTCAAGGGATGGTAAGGTGGATTGAGGTTGTGGTAGATGGATGAAAGGTGGCCAACACCCATAGCCAAGCTCAACACCTTAGGAAGGCTTGTTTTGAACTAGGAGAGTCGCTCACGGTGACCTTAGGGAATGAGCTCAAGAACAAAATTTTGGGATTCATCAAAGAGGGTGAAGAAGCCCAAGATGGAGATGGTGAAAGGCCCCTTGCTTATAGATCCAAACATCCTTGAAACATCACATATGCATACTCTTTTATCATTGAAAAAATAAAATAACTAATGGTGGATAAGATGAGTTGAATTTTAATACCATTTAATCTATGCCAAAAAATTTGATCTAGTCAGTAAATCAACTCCTAATATAAAGTAAACATATGCAAACCAAGATGACTAATATACACTTTCTTCCAAGAAATCATAAACATAACATTTTTGGGTTGTGATTCTATATTCTTTCATTCATGCTCCCATGAGAGAGATGAGATAGAGGTTGCAATCACAAGATTTTTGAGGGGTTATGTTCTAATGAAATGCAGAAAACTAATAAGAATTCTAAGCTAAGAAGAGATACCAATACATAAGAGGGACCTAACCCACTGGGGCTGGGCCCAAACCCAAGAGCCTCAGCCCTCTGGAACTAAATCACTGATTGATCAATAAGAAACTTCTCATTATCATTGCATCAATGTCAAATACATCACATAACCAGTCAAAGTAACAATTTCAAGTGCTTAAGCTCAATAGCTTCCTAGTTGAAAAAAAAGTTTGAAATATCATGAGCTCTTTGGCATGCTTATTTATACAAGATGGTAGCTACTAACAACTCCCTATAAAATAGGAATTTTTGTCTCCCAAAACTCGAGAAGGGTGGATCTTGATCTTCTTAAATTGCACTTGCTTGGCTGCCAATGACCTCGTCCTGCTTGGTTTCCAATGACCTCGAGTTGATGAGAGAGAGTGTGGTGATTTTCGCTGATTGAGGGAGTTAAAGAGGTGCACAACCTCATAGAATATATCCCTATTGTCTACTCTAAGATCTTGTATTGAAATCGTCTCAAAAATGCTTTTTTTCCTGCATTTAAACCATATTAGGCCACCTGATACAACAAAACATCTTTTACCCCTCTCACTAAGCCTAATATAACAAAAATTGTAAATAATGTGAGAAAGAGATAGTTCTAAATATGGAGGATGGAATTATGACCCTTATGATGTACCTATTGATGAGGCTCCTCAGATTGTGTTCCTTGTTAGGGATAGAATCTTACATTCTTTTCTATCTTTGTCCACTCCTCCTCCTCTGCTTCATTTCTTCCTTCCTGTAGGCCTAGCAGCAAGGGTGGACTTAGCTTGATTCCAATCCAATTGACTTCTAAGGCATTCCATCTACTACCCTTAGCTACCCTTCTGGAGACTGTGGGGTAAGGCATTCCATTTTCTCTAGTAGGCTTGCTGGCTTTCTGTCCTTAACAACCTAAGTGTGCCTTCAAAATGTGGGATGGCTTGTTCCTAGGTGGCAAGGTATTTGGGTGCTAGGTCAGCATCATTGGAGATGATGCTATGATTGCTAATGACAACCATTGGGCTTATTAGCTCTACCCTGATATATAGTGGTTCCTTTTCTTCCTTTGTCATAACTCTCTTTACTTCCTCAACTCTTTCTTCCTCATGATTCATCCAAGATGCTAAGGCCATCAATTGTATATCTTCCAATTTTGCATTGGGATCCCAAATATTCATATAATCCAAGATGAGGTTATGAATGTAGAACTGAGACAATTTTGCTCTATCTTCTATGCTAACTTGGTTGCAAAATTCAATGAATTGTTTGTAATCTTGAAATGACATAGACCCATGTTGTGCTAAGGTATTTATTTGGAATTGCAGCCACTACTCTTTGACAAAGATTGCATAAGACTTGGATGGTTATCTGCACTATAATGCCTCCATGGGGAGGCTTGCCATTGTGGCCAATTGAGTTTCCTTCTCCTACAACTTCTCCCTCAACCACCTATTTTCTTCCTATAGTTTCTCCCTCATTGTGGAATCCCTCTCTCTTAGCTCACTTAATTCTTTTCCCATTTCAAGGACCTTTTCTTCCATGAGGCCCACATCTTCCACCTTCTTAGAATTAGAAATTTGCATCCATCTGTGGGTTCTTCTTCTTTCTGTTTCTATCTCAAAGAAAAGTGGGATTGCAATTTTTGGGGAATAATTCTCCCTCTTTCAATGTGCTTATAATAGGAGCTTAGGCTGGGTTGTGCACTGGGCTCCTGGAGCTCTGGGAAGTCCTTCTCAAATGTTTTTGGGGAAATTTCTACCTCCTGTATCTGTTGTGTCATATTCTACCCCTCCTGTAGCACCCTCTGCTCCTCTTGTAGCACACTCTATTTTCCCTGTAGCATGCTCTGCCCTTCTTGTAGCTTCCTCTTTTATTCTTATTGTATGTGGTAGGTGTCTTGGGTTTTTGAAGGAGGTTGATCTAATGGTGGGCCTCCTTACATATTCTATAGGAGTATTTGTCACGGGCTTTGGAGAGGTGACCTCTTCGACTTTTTTTTTTTTTTTAGTGGGCCCCACCTCCTCTTTCTTACTTGGGGACTCTTCAATTGTGATAGGGGGCTTTGTGGGAGTTTGTGACCTACCTTGCTTGATCCTGGTGCTTTTCCTGGTCTTAAAGTATAGGGGGGTTTTCCTTTGTCTCTTCCTCTTATGTTTGACTGGGGTGCTCAAGGTGGCTAAAGTTGCAACTACCTCTTTTTCAGTGGGTCCTAGAGAGAAATTTGCTTGCTTTGGGAATATCTTTGTTTCTCTAGGCCCAATAGTTTTCTCATGACTTGATTTTTCATGTTTCTTCCCCTCTTCCTCTTCATCTTGATATTTTCCTACCTATGCCTCTAGTTCTTCCTTTGTCCTCTCTGCATTCGTTTTTATTTCCTCTTCTTTTGACCCTACTGCTTCTTCCTCTCTTGTGTTTTCCCCTTCTTCTTCCTTTTCTTTCTCCTCCCTTCCTCCAACACTAGAGGTTGGGGTCTCACCTGGTGTGAGGGTCTATGTATCAATGAAGGCCTCTCTATCCATGTCTATGAATTTGGACCAAAGGACAAGGATTCTCAATTTGTTCAAGGCATCCATCACTATCAGTTTAATGAGGCCATGGTGATAGGTGTTTGTGTTTTCCCTCTCTCACTTTTTGACTCATGTCCCTAATGGACTATAGGAGGAAGTATGTCACACTAAGTCTTTGAGCCAGAGGCAATTCTGCTTGAAATCTGAGTTCATGAAGTAACTTAAAGTGGTAGGCATAGACCACACTCAGCCTTCCCTCACAGGAGATGTATTTCAGGATGTGGTAGGCCACCTCATCTCAAGGATAAGATAGGATTTATTGCCTCACTCCATTCTTGTCCTTGACAATATTTTCATTAGCAGTGAAGAAGTTATTTTTAGCAGTGGCACTGGCAGTTTTTTCTTCTCTGCCCCATTTGATCCCTAGAGGTAGGGTTGGCACTCTGCTAATTAGTTCAAGGCTAAGTGAGATAGTTAATCCCCTCACCATAGTGGTGGCACTATCTTCTGTTTGTGAGTTCAGGGTCATTGAAAATTCAAAGGCAATGCCATCATCATATCCTTTCAACAACTTGAAGAATCCTAGCCACTGGTGTCTTCTAAAAATGTCTACCATAGGAGGGTGTCACTTTTGTTAAATTCCCCCCCTATCTTCTCTATGTTTTTAGCTAAGTGAAGGAGAGATACTTCTTTTAATAGATTTGGTGTATAATTCAGTGGCGACAATGAGTTAAAATTCCTTCTTGATGATAATTGCCTACATTCCCTCTACTCTACAGCCTGAAAAGATCTTTCAATTTCACAATTTGACTGCTACTGCCTGTAGAATTTGAAGTGCACCTTGCATACAATTTATGGATGGATGAAGGAGATGGTGGCACTTACTTTTTATCAAGTGGTCTATGATGAAGGTAATAATTTGGAGACCAATTTAACCCTCTATGGCATTCCTTCACCCTTTCAGTCTTCTTCTAGCAGTCTCTCGACCTTCCTGTAGCAGTTGCAGGATTTCATGTAGCTCCCTCTTGTAGCAATGGCAGAACAATGTTTGAAACTCCTTGATGGCACCCAAAGCTCATACTATGCTTAATTGTTTTTGAAATGAGCGTTTATGCAAAATAATTTGAGCCCTAATACATAATATTCCCTTTTTGGCTTAGGCTTGAAGCATTGTGGTGACCAGGCAGTCACACGAGGTCTCCTCTTTTGGACAGTTGTCCCCACTCAGAGTAATTATTCCCTCATTCCTCATAATCACCACCCACTCTCTATGATCCCAACTCGAATGATGTGACACCTCCACATTTCATGAGTGCTTACCATCACTTTTAGTTTACTAGCCGAGGGTGGCCAAGTTAACTAGCCACCTCCAGCTTATTAAAACACCTCCTCTCGACATTTACACATTTTCGTTATTTACACATAAGGAGGAGATGAGAATTTTCCATACATGTGCCTACCTCATGATCGAATTGATGCAAGGATTTGCATGCTGGAGTTGAAACATATTATTGTCATCAAGGGAGTTAAATTGCTATGCTTCTTTCTTGGGTATTTCTTCATTGCTCCTCATGATATTTGATTGTTGTGGTTGTTGTGTGTGAAGGTACCTCGTTGATCTCCAAGTTGCTACTGTTGGTGGAGAGTCCTACTGGGTGTGATATGATTACTGCAGAGTGGCCTCATAAGTTTTCATTACCCCCCTACTAATGAGAAAAAACAAGATTATTCCTTTCTATGATGTGTGCACATGCTGCTACAAGAGGCGGTTCTCTTCCTGTAGCAGTCCTTTCCTTTTCCTCTGGGGTCTTCAAGCTGCATGGGGGTGATGAGAAAGGATGAAAAGGTCTTGAGGAAAATGATAGGACTTTGAGGGAGTGGTGTATATTTGTACAAATGAAGAGGATGTGCTCCGTGTGTTTCTCCAAAAAAATTAACAAGGGTAAGACAAAGTGGAAGGATTTTAGTGAAAAATAATTTTTTTTCATGAAATGGGATGGATGAGTGATGGATGCATGGTGGACCATGGTGGGGGAACCTTATTAATCATTTTCAAGGTCATGCTGGGTTTTCCTTTTCTTCGCATCTCCCTCTTGTAGCTTTTCAAAACCCCCTTATAGCACTACAGGACCTTCTTGTAGCAATTACAGGTCCTTCCTGTAGCAATCCAAAGAGGGGGTGAAACTTGAATTTTGGGCTAATGGGATGGTGGAGAGGGGTGATCACATGAGTGTGGATGATGGATCTGAAGTGGATGGATGAAGTGAAGAGAATCTTGAGAAATTTGGCCCTGTAGCCATGGAATCTGCCACTGTCTTTAATCCTGCAAAATGACAAAAAAATAGCAGACATGGTGTAGATCCATTTCTTGTGTTTTTTGTTTTTTTTTTTTTTTTCTCTCTTTTTTTGGAGACACATAGGCTGCCTTAGAGGAGGTTTTCAACCTGTATGCCTGCCATAGGTGCCTCAAGAAATGTTTTCTCCTAGGGATCTTTATTATTTTTTTGCTCTCATTTTTTTTTTTCCTCTTGGACTGCCTCAAAGAGGTTTTCAACCCAAGAGTTGGCCTCATATGCCTCATAAAGGTTTTCATCCAGGTCTTTTATTTTATTTTTTTTTATTTTTCCTTTTTTCCAAAAAAATATCTAGAAATATTGTGGACTGGAAGCTATGAAACTTCCAATCACATTGACTTCTCTGCTGATTGTATTGATGAATTCTTCCTTAGACATAGGTTTTATGTATACTTTCAACCTATAGCCATTGACAAGCAAGGGAGTTCCTTCGTCATCAATGGTCTTGATTTGAACAAATCCATTTTCATGGAATTTCTCTATCAGGTATGCGCCTAACCATATTGTCATCGGTTTTCCTTTGAAATCTTTGAACCAAGAATCATATAATAATGCCCAATCCCCTTCTTGAAAAACCTTGTCCTTGATATGCCTATCATGCTAGACATTCCTTTGCAATTGTATAACTTCAATGTGTAGGAGGGACTGCATTTTGAACTTATCCAAGCCATTCAATTAGAGCAACCTCTCTTACTGTGATTTGGTGACATCTAAGTCCAATTGGGTTGCCATTCTCAAAGTATTATACTCAATCTCAATAGAAAGCAGAGCTTTCTTTCCATAAACTAGATCATATGGAGTGAACCCAATAGTTTCCTTCCAAGTGGTGTTATAGGCTCAAGTGGCATTCACTAATCTGTTTGCCCAATCTCCCCTGGTGTTACTCACAAACTTGGTGAGGATGCTCTCCAATGCCCTATTTTCAACCTTTACTTTCCCATTTTCCTGAGGGTGATAGGCAGTAGATGTTATGTGTTTGATATGATGTTGTCTTAAAATATTCTCGAACAAATGTGATGTGAATTAAGCTCCCTCATTGGTGACTATCTCCTTGGGGTACCCAAATTTGTAGAAGATATTTTCCCTTAAGAACTCAACCAATTTCTCCTCTGTTGTTGCCTCGATAACCTTTGTCTTAACCCACTTTGTCAAGTAATCAGTGCACACAACGATATATGTTTTCTGCCCTAATGGTGGATCAATTGGCCTAATGAAATCCATGCCCCACTTGTCAAATGGCTCCAAAGCCTCCTGAAGTTGTAGGGGCATTTCATGCCAGGGTGTGTGTTTTCCCATCCTATGACATTGATCACATCTACCGTATACCTTTTGCATCTTGGTGGATAGTGGGCCAATAATAGCTAGCTTCTAAAGCTTTGAAATTTGTTCTCTTGGCAAAAAAATGACCTCCATAGGGCTCATCATGACAGGTCGAGAGGTTGTCAAAAACTTTCTCTTCCCTAACACATCTCCTTAAGATCTGATCTGATCCCCACTTGAAGAGATTGCCCCCAATCAAAGTGAAAGGGGTGTTTTTCCTTACAATTATACTCTTCTCCCTAGATGACAGATTTGGGGGAAATTTTGCAGCAACTAGGTAGATGGCTATGTCAGCAAACCATGGAGAGGGCACTAAGATAGAAAATAGGTTCTCATCTAGAAGTTGATCATCGACGATCCCTTCATCACTTGCAGGTAAAGAAAGTCTAGAACAAAAATCCGCAACTACGTTTTCATTTACTGGCTTGTCAATGATAGTTAAATCAAATTGTTGTAACAATAGAAACCATCTAATGGTTCTAGCATTCAAATCAGGCTTATTCATCAAATATTTAGTATTTGCATGGTCAGTATGCACAAAATTTTGGTATCCAGTGATGTAGTGTCTAAATTTGTTTAAGGAGTATACAACAACTAAGAGTTCTTTCTCAGTTATAGTGTAGTTCAGTTCATCCTTAGACTGATTTTTATTAATGGAATAAATGGCATAAGGTAACTTATCATCTATTTGTCCCAAGGATGTCCCCACAACTTTTTCAAATGAATAAACATGGATATGGAAAGGCATAGCCCAATTTGTTGAAAATAGCAACGAGAAATGCTAAAAATAGAAGTGCTAAAAAATAGCACTGCTATAAATAGCAGTTTGGGTACCAGTGCTGGATTGAGCAATAGGGAATGAAAAATCGAAGTGATAAAAATAGCATTCTATGTTTAGTATTTCACGATGGATTCCTATTTTAGTCAGTCCCTAGACTAAAATAGGAATTAAAATTCGAATTTGAACTTAACAACTGTTTGAAAATAATTTAATTAATTCACCATGAGTTAATTAGTTGTGAAAAATCAAACATGAAGTCTATGTGAGGACATGCAACAATTTCTCTATTAATTGAGGAATTTATCCATCAGTTAAAGAGATAAGGATGAGTTCTAATTTGATTTGTAATTAGTTGGTTCAGTTAACTGATTCAAGTCTAGTTATATTGATTTAAACAATTTGTTTAAATTAATGTGAGTTTAGTTAGTTAATGCATGCTTGCATATAACTGCTGCACTTCAGATAACTGAATATTCTTTCATGAATAACTCATGCATGTCAGTTCAGACAGAGACCAAGTTGAGATCAGAGGAGGGACAGTGTACTATCAGTTGGATGGAATTTTCCTATAAAGGAAACTCATCCATGGAGAAGGATTTATCTCCTTCAGGATTGCGGAGTTAGATCAAAGGTTAGTGAGTGTGTGAAGAGGCCAATTCACACAAGTGGTTGTACTGGACCCAAAGGAAAATTGCGTAAAAAAATAGGAAGCTTGGAGGGCAGAGGACAAGGTTTGAGAGAGGCCTTTGACTGTCTATGAGCAGCAGAGGAATTGTAGAGAGAACAAGATAGCTTGTGAGTTGATTCTTTTTGTAATCCGGACAATATTTCCACTTGTATGATAATACATAGTTGGGGTTTTAGGCTGAGGCTTTCCCCAGATTATTTCTTCTGTGTTATGTGTGATTGCTTCTCATTCTTAGTTATATGTGTTCTCATTGATTGTGCTCAAATTGATTAAGCTTCCGCAAAGTGTTGTAGAAGTAGATCTTGTATTGTGTTTTAGTATATTACATAATCTGTTGATCTACAGTGGGAATTTCTACATGGTATCGGAGCAAAGGTGATCAAGGAAGAACAATATATAAGAAGGGAGAAGTTTGAAGTTTGTGATTCTTGAATATAGAAATCAAGTTCTTATCACATCTCTATTTCACCTATTGCGTTCAATGGTTTAAGACTCGAATATGCCCTTGATGGAAGTTCGAATTATATAGCCTGGAAGGATCGCATGGAAGCAGTACTAGAGGATAACAGTCTAAAGGACTGCATTGATCAAGAAGTCCCCAAGCTGATTGGTGCTGTTGAATTGCCTGAATGGAAGAAATGTGTGGCTAGGGCAAGGAGAATCCTCCTGGAGGGAGTTTGACATCACATAGTCTCGAGTCTCCATGGGAAGGAGACACCGTTTTCAATGTGGAAAACATTGAAAGATCTATATCATAATAGTAGCGATCAGAGGAAGCTGGCACTGAAGGACAAGCTTCGGAAGATCAAGTGTGAAAATGGATACACGATCTCTACGTATCTGAAAAATCTCACCACATGCAGGGATGAGCTTGTAAGTGTAGGGATCATGACAACTGATGATGACATGGTGAGTCTTGCACTCCTCGGTCTTCCTAAGAGTTGGCATAGATACCAGGACTCGGTTAATGGAAGAGAGAAACTACTAGATTGGGAATGACTTTGGTCAGATCTGATGTAGGAGGAGATAAAGAAGTACCAGAGATGGTTCTTCATCCATGGAGGATGAAGAAAACTGTGCCTTATCGAGTAAGGCGAAGAAGGGGAAGGAGAAGGATTCTCTTTCCCAATCTAGTTCTTCCCAAGGTGGGAAGAAGTTTGACAAATTGAAAGTGCAACGCTTTCGTTGTCATGAGGTGGGCCATTTTGCTACAAATTGTCCACTGAGGAAATCCAAGGGGGGATCCATGGAAGGATCAGAAGGTGAGGCATTGGCCTCACAGTTCGAGTTGGATTTCACACTGTTCGCATGCATGGTTTCATCCATGGTGGGAAGTGGTTGGTTTCTTGATAGTGGAGCTTCTTTCCACATGACTGGCAACAAGAGTTTGTTCAGTACTTTGGAGGAGAAAGATCTCCAGATACTCATAGCGATGGGTAATGATGAAAAGTATAGTGTCTCACGTGTAGGAACGGTTGTTTTTCAGAGGGAGCATGGAGCTTGCATTACCTTCACTAATGTCAAGTATGTACCAGGACTAAAGAGAAATTTGGTGTCGATCACGATGTTGGAAGACAGAGGCTAGGTTACAATGCTCCATTAGGTAAATTCAGATAAATTTTAAGTTGATCTTCTTTAGAATTTTCCTTTCAAGGTTCACCACATGATGTATGTTTTCAATTCCTAAAATGAAACTAATATGATAAGCATTATTTTCATTCAATTGAACAATGAAAACCTTAGCTAGTAGGGATAAAGTAATCAGATCTTTGACAAAGAGCAAAGAGCACATCTAATGTAATTTCCATAGCTATTCCTTTCAAGCATTCACAAACTACAATATGAACAATGAAAGTTTTTCTTTTCGAATCCCTTAATGTTATGATGAACAAAAGGGAAACTAATGCACATACAATCAATCAATCTTTTTATAAAAATGAAGACTTTACGACAGTTCAGTTTCGAAGGAAAAGAAGACTTTACGACACTTTCTTTCGAACAAAGATTAATCGACTATAATCTAACTTTGACTATGGATCGATAATGACAAAGAAAACATTTGAGAGACATTAATCAACCAAGTCAAAGTAGGGTTGGAAAAGGAGATAACAACTTATTTTATGAGGCATGACATTCATTGATCAATCAACAAGCAATCAAACAGAGGAAAGTTGGTAAAATCTCAATCCAGAGGTGAAAATTTTCCCTAAGGTGGATCAACGCAGGTCAAAGAGGGCCTAACTGTGCTACAGAGCACTGTCTCTCACTCAAGGGTGCTCTGCAGACACTGTCCCCTGATCAAGCTTGCGCTGATTTGTGAGAGTCCACTCAAGAGTTATCTAACCTCAAATTTTGACCAAAATTCAATGCAAAAGATCTGAAATACAATCAATGAACACAAGTAGGGTCTACAAGAATGTCCTAGGAGGTGAATAAGCTACTAGTAAGGATTATCTTCTCCAGTGGAGTCACCAATTTGTTTTGGAGAATTTGGTATCTACGGATAAATACTAATTCCCTAGATAAGTAGTTGTATCTAGAACAACAGTTTAAAGTGTTTTAGTCTTTTCCTATAAGCAATAGATAAGATGAGAAGATGAGAAGACCGACTTGTAGTTATGATTTCCTCTCATATCCCTTGTATCGATCTTGTCGCTCCTTCCCGTACTTAATACGCTTGAGAAGTACCTGTAAATAAATTAGAAAATAAAGAATCGATCAAAGCACACGATCTATTGAATATAAGTGAAAGGAATCAAATACAATTCACACATATAAGCATTATGAAACAATACAAACATATGGGAGGAAGGTTCAAACACTTTATTGAATAGAAGAAGGAATTACAACCATTGGTGTTTGATTCAAAGCCATTCCTCCAGCTTGGATCCCATCCACACCACATCAAAAACATGACAAACTTGTAGCATTAAAATACTTGCTTCAGATCCAAATCTCATAGCAACATTATCTTCTTATAATTCAACATAATCCAACCCTTGATCACTTAGATGAGTGGTCAATTTATAGGAAGATGAAGGAGGTTTTGTCATAAATGGTGGCATTGAATAGCCTTCCATACCTAGAATTAGTTCCATGGAGGAAGGGATGAGAGGATAGGATGCACCTTAACTCATTCCTCATCCATTTTTTGAGCTCATAGGAGTTGATAAGTGAGGGAACCTTCTAGATGACTCCAAAAGATAAGAATATTCCCCAAATCCTATGTGAATTTCACTCATTCTCGCCCAGCGCAGGTGAAAGGAAGCCTAAGTGCTCTGCAGAGCACCCTGGCAATGGACTCAATTGTTCTGCAGTGCACCTTTACAAGGGCTTACCTACGCTGGTCCCTCTAGAGGCTATTTCTGGATGTCTTCAAGTCATGAAATTGTTTGGAAAGGAGGCATTCAAAGGGGTGACTTGTTTATGGCATGAAGCAACTATAATTAGGGTTTGATGAGCCCTAAAACACTGATCTAGATGTTGGGAATTGATGTGCCCAAATGGATCTGTAACAGGTACTCTCTTCTTTTTCTTCTTCAAGTTCTTCAAATGGATATGGAGGTTGGTTATCTGGAAGCACTCTTCCAAAACTGAGGTTGATTTATTTAATCTCCATAACATAGGCAGGGTAATATGTCTCTACACTGTAGACCTATTGTGTTTGCTTGTTATTCAGGTTCGGATTAGGTTGAGCAGGCATATGAGGTTGCTTGGGTGGAGTAGGATGTTGAGAAATGACAACAATAAATTCTAGTTTAATTTGTCCTTGAATTAAACTGAGAATTAAAATCGAATTCTATTCTCATAGCAACTTGTAAATAGTTAAATAAGTTTAATTAACTTAATTAGCCTAGGAATTTCAAATTAGAAGTCTTTCTGTAGTCATGTATATGTTCTTCCTAAGTTTTAGGGGTCCAGTATGAGTTTAAATTGACTAGGAAATTAGACCACTCAGTTTACTAAGTTAAGCTCAGGTAAATTAGTTCGAAATTATTTTTGGAAATAATAGAGAGTTAATAGTCAGTTGGTGCACTAATGCATCCACTAGTGCTACTCTAGTTAACTTAATATTCCCTCATGAGAAACTCATGCATGTCAATTCAGAGAAAGACCCAATTGAGACTAGAGTGCAGGGGCTTTGTACTATCAATGGTATTATTTACTGGAGTGTAATATCATGCATGCATCATAGATTTATCCTATGTTTGGATTGCATAGTTTTGGAAGCATGAATTCCCTTTAGATATGGGTTATTCATCCTAGGAATTATGCAAGAGATTAGGGGCTTGGAGAGATACTGAATAAACTAAGGATTTGGCTTGAGCTAGCTTGTGAGCTACGAGAGTTGAGCATACTTGTGCGGAATTGTTCTAATAAGAATAAGCTTTGTATCTTTACTCAGATTTCTGATATATGCAATACAAATAGCGGGGTTTTAAGCAGTGGATTTCCCCAGATACATATTATGTTATGTGCCTTTGATTTATCTTCTTCTTGTTCATATTCTTTTTCATTGATCTATTGGCTTCGACTGGTTCAAAGTAGAAGTAGATTCTTGTCTTATGCTTTAGTACATTGCATGAGTTTGTGAATCTATAGGATTTTCTACATAGGATGAGTGAGTGTGGTTGAGGTGGAGGCAATAAAGCAGGAGCTTGGTTGATGTGAGGCCTCCACCCTTGTGATGGGTTATTCCATTGAGGAGGTTGAGAAACATATGGCTGAAATGGATGATTAACAGTTTGGGGAGGATATTGAGGACCATAAGGCCAAGAAGGAGGTGTGGACCATGATGGATTAGTAATAGAGAACTAGGGTGCAAGGGTGCATTCTAGTTGGGATGGTAATAAGAGTATGCACCTTGCTTTCCCTGCTGATATGGTTAAGGTCCTTGAGGCCACCTTTGATTTATAAAGTAGAGTTTCTCAGCCCCACCTTCTGCCCCTTGGTATACAACGTTTAAACCAAGTAAAGAAGGACATTTATCTGTGGCATGGTTTTCCTCATAGACTGAGCAGACCTCTATGACATTTAATGGGAATACATTCCCGGGGTGCCTTCTAGTGCATTTAGGGAAGAAAATAGCTAGGGCTCTCTCTGATTCCTCTTGTCTCCTCTTGATATGCATGGTATCCATTTTCAAAGCAAAGGTATGCAACATTTCACTTTTAAAGTCCTCCAACATGCTCCCAATCTCATTCTTGATGGATGTTGTGGAAGGAGAGGAACTGACCAAGGCTGGACTATCCCTACCCTTCTTCCTAGTAGCCCTAGAGTGATTTTTGAACATTTTTTTTTATGTCATCATAGGGTAATTGATAGATATCTCCCCGAGACAACATGTTGAGGGTTTTTTCCTTGATCCCTCGGAGAAGAACTAGCTTGAGTGATTCAAGATCAAGGGTGCATTTGGCACTCCTATAAATGCATTGAAATCTCTCCTCATAGTCCTCTAGGGATTCATCAGTTCCAAGATTCATTCTAATGATTTCTTCCTTGGTTTATTTGGACCTACAATAGTCCTTGTACTTGTTATTAAAGGCTTGTTTCATTTGATCCCAGGTAGTGATGCTATCCCCAAGCAGACACATAAACTATTGGGTCCCTATAATACTAGTGATTACCCCATTACTATTGTAGTTGTACCCCTTATTAATATTGTTGTGCCCCTATTGTCCCCATATTGTTATTACTGTGCTCCATAGAATCCCTCTATTGTTATTTTTGTGGCTTTATATTATTATTGTTAGGTCGGTTGGGTTATATTGTGACTCCTTAGACTCCTATATATAGAAAGGAGGTTTTGTCATTTGAATCATCCAATAATTATTCATTTATGCAATGTAAAGGCGGTTTCCCCCTTGAAGAGGCTGAATTTTAAGGTGTTTATCTATCTTTTCTATCTTTTTCTTGAGCTGGTTTCATAACATTTGGTATCAGACCTTTGAATTCTAGGGTTTTGCTGCTTCAAACAGGTCATCGTGGAATTTTCGCTATAACTTTTCTTTCTGCGATTTTTCATAAGCTAAAAAAAAAACCCATTTGAGAAGCAAACACACTGAATCTCAGATCCAAATTTCAGAACTTTTTGCTCTATATTTGCGGAGATATGATCTGAGGAAGTTGGCATTCTTGCAGACTCCTGAATTACATTCCAAATAGGTGACCTAGGGAAAAGCGTCATAACTTTCTCTATGAGCATCGGATTGAAATTTCGTAAGAAGGTACATAAAGAGGAAAGGCTTTAGTTTCCTCCATATATTTGTTAGAGCCAAAGGTCGAAACAGTGACTCGTGGCACGTCATACAAGTTCGCTCTACTGAACTAGTCTATAATTAGGTCACTGTGGGAGATTTCACATAACTCTTCCTTGGAGAATCCAATTTGGATCACAATGGTGGCATTAGAAAGAGGACACAGAGGGCTATTGCCATTTGCAATTTTAGAACTGGATTATCTGAAAGTACAAAGATACCTCAGCGGCAATATCGAGCTCCTACAAAGTGAAAAAAGGTGTGTATTTTTTTTAAATTTTTGCTTAAGCTTGGTTTGAAAATTTATTTTGAAGGAATTCAAAGGGCACAGTAGAGAATTATTATCGGTAACTGATGCCCCAAGGAAAGAAAATGCAAACACCTAGTAAGCAACTTGAAAGCTCTAACATGACTCATGAAGAAGAGGAAGAAATGCTACATGATTTATCAAAATTACAAGACCAAGTGCAACAAATGTCACTCTCACAAAAGCTAATAGAAGCTAAGATAAAGGGCGTGGAAACTAAGATGGACGATTTAAAGATAGATTTGAAGACAGACTTGAAGAGAGACATGGCAGATTTGAAGACAGATTTGACAAATTTTCTACAAGAAATACTTACTAATGGTGAAAAGGTAGTAAAGGAAAATCATGATGCGAACAAAAGAAATGTTAATCATGATATCATAGACTCTAATGTGGGATCAAAGACCCACCATATTCCAAAAATTGATATGAGGAAGTTTGATGGCAAGGATCCGACAACATGGATATTACAAATGGAGCAATTTTTCGATCTCAATAATGTGCAAAACACACAAAAGGTACGTATTGCAACTTTATATTTGGAACCAAATCAATTTGTATGGTATCAATGGCTTTGCTCTAGTAAAAAATTTATCACTTGGGCAATTTTTACGGAAGAATTGATAGCACATTATGAGGATACAAAAAGCAACACTTTTTTTAGCTAATTGATAAGTCTCAAACAAAAGGGTTCAATAATGGAGCACATTGAGGAGTTACAAAAATTGACCATAAGGGTAAAAAATATTCCGGAGGAGAATAGGATTGATGTGTTCATAGGGTCTTTAAAGGATAATATCCAACATGATGTTCGCCTTTGGCAACCTAATTCATTAGAGAAGGCATTCAGGTTAGCAAGAAAAATGGAAAGCAAAATTATGGAAACCACGAGGCATACCACTCACAATTATAAATACGGAAGTGTTGTTGCCGCTAGTCTTCCACAACTTATAAGGTTGACACCACAACAATTGGAAGAAAAAAAAACAAAAGGGCTTTGTTACAGTTGTGATAGCAAATACACTAAAGGTCATAAGTGCGCTGAGAAGAAATTATTCTACATAGATTGTGAAGAGGAAGAAGAAAAGGAGCAAGAAAGGTAAAAAAAAGAGGATATACTCCAGGAACAAAGCCTAGATGAAGAAAAAATGAATCTGACCATATCTTGTAATGCATTGGCGGGAATTAGCACTCCTCAAACCATCAAGATAGAAGGACAAATCAAGAAGAAAAAGGCAATAGTTTTGATTGATTCAGGAAGTACCCACAATTTTATTCATTGTAAGGTGGCAAAAGAATTGAATTGTTTCTTATATCCAGCACCAGAGTGCCAAGTGATGGTTGCAAATGGAGGAACAATAAATTGCTCTGGAAAGTGCCATAATATCAAGCTATCCATGGGAGAATATGTATTGACTAGACCAATTCTTTCCATTCCAATGGGAGGTGATGATGTTGTACTAGGAGTCCAATGGCTACAATCCTTGGGTACAATAGATTTTAATTTTCAAGAACTTTTCATGAAATTTTCTGTGGAAGGAAAGGAAGTTGAATTAAGTGGTATTGCAGGGAAACCGGGAAAGATAATCAGCTCTAACGGTATGACAAAGCTTCTAAAAAAGGAACAAAAAGGTGTAATTGCACAATTATGTTCGCTAGACGTTTCCACAGTGGAATCATCTATTTCTCCAGATCTCCAAAAAGTCTTGGACAATCATTCCAAGGTATTTGAGACTCCCAAAGGTATCCCACCTATTCGTGATCATGATCATGCTATTCATCTGATTCCAGGAAGTGTTCCTCCAAACATCAGGCCATACAGATATCCATATGCCCAAAAGAGTGAAATTGAACGTATGGTTGCAGAAATGCTAGAGGTTGGTATAATTCAACCGAGTCAAAGTTCTTTCTCTGCTCCAGTAGTATTGGTGCACAAGAAGGATGGATCATGGCGCATGTGTCCGGATTATAGGGAGCTCAACAAGCTCACTATTAAAGATAAGTTCCCATTCCTGTCATTGATGAATTACTGGATGAATTGCATGGATCAATTTACTTCACCAAGTTGGATCTTCGTTCAGGATATCATCAAATCAGAATGAAGACTGTAGACATTCCGAAAATAACATTTAGAACTCATGAGGGTCATTATGAATTTTTGGTCATGCCTTGGCCTTACCAATGCACCCTCAACATTTCAAGGTTTGATGAATTCAATTTTCAAACCATTCCTTAGAAAATTTGTGTTAGTATTCTTTGATGATATACTAATCTACAACAAGTCTTGGAAGGATCATGTTGAACATGTTGACAGGGTGCTACAACTATTGGAGGAAAAACAATTATATGCAAAAAGATCCAAATGTTTCTTTGGAGTACAAGAGGTGGAATATCTGGGTCATATTGTATCTCATGAAGGAGTTAAGGTAGACCCTAGCAAAAATAAAGCCATTAAGGAATGGAAAATCCCCACATCCATAAAGCATCTGCGAGGATTTCTTGGGTTGACAGGGTATTATCGCAAGTTTGTTAAGAATTATGGGAGAATAGCAGCACCTCTAACAACATTATTGAAGAAAGATGCATTTTCATGGACTCCGGAAGCAACAAAGGCCTTTGAACATCTTAAAGAGGCAATGTGCCAAGCACCGGTCTTAGGTACACCGGACTTCACAAAAACCTTTATTGTGGAATGTGATGCTTCAGGAAATGGAATTGGTGCTGTTCGAATGCAAGATGAAAGACCCATTGCTTTTGAAAGTCGTCCAATCAAGGGAAAGTTTTTACACAAAGCTATTTATGAGAAGGAAATGTTGGCAATACTCCATGCACTTAAGAAATGGTGACCCTACTTAATGGGAAGACACTTCAAGGTAAAAACAGATCATGATAGCCTTAAATACTTTTTAGAACAAATATTATCCTCTGAAGAGCAACAAAAGTGGGTCACAAAGATGTTGGGTTATGACTTTGAAATAATCTACAAAAAAAGGAAGCAAAATGTGGTGGCAGATGCACTCTCAAGAAAGGATGAGGATGTGGAAGCATTGTTGTGTGCCATTTCTATTATCCAACCAGATTGGATAAATGAATCAAGGGAGGAATGGAAGAATGATGAAGAAGTGTGGGCACTTATTCGAAAATTACAACAAGATTCCAGTACATCTTATACATTTAGCTGGAAAAATGATTGTTATGGTACAAAGATCGCTTATACCTCTGTAAGAATTCCCAGCTAAAACAAAAGATTCTTATGGAATTGCACACTTCTCCCTTAGGAGGGCACTCAGGATTTTTAAAAACTTACCACAGGGTTAATAAGGAATTTTTTTGGGATGGCCTTAAATCAGATATTCAAAATTTTGTGGCGGAATGTTTGGTTTGCCAACAAAATAAAGTTGAAACAATTAAGACCCCCGGGTCTATTACAACCTTTATCAATTCCAAGCCAACGTTGGGAGGAGGTTTCAATGGAGTTTATCATAGGTTTACCCAGGTCTGAGGGAAAAAGTGTCATCATCATGGTAGTTGATAGACTTACCAAGTATGCACACTTTTGTGCATTATCACATTCATTTAAAGCCAGTACAGTTTCTACTACATTTAGGGAAACAATTCAAAATCTACATGGAAATCCAAAGATTATTGTAAGTGACAGAGATCCCATTTTCACTGGAAATTTTTGGACAGAATTAATTACCTATCTTGGTACTGAATTAGCTCATATCTCATCTTATCATCCTCAATCTGATGGACAAACTGAGATAGTAAATAAATGTTTGGAAGGATATCTTCATTGCTTTGTATCTGATAAACAGACATAATGGGTCAAATGGTTGCCTCTGGCTGAATGGTGGTATAACACTTCCTTTCATACAACAACAAAAATGACCCCGTTTATAGCACTTTATGGATATCATCCACCATCCATCACATCATATTTAAGAGAAAATTCTAAGGTTCAAGTAGTGGAACATCACATCGAAGATCAGAAACAAGTCCTCCAACTCTTAAAGGATAACCTCGTGTTAGCATAGAATAGAATGAAACAATAGGCAGATCAACATCGTAATGAAAGAAGTTTTGATTTAGGTGATTGGGTATTCATACGGCTACAACCATATAAAAAAATGTACCTCAAGCAAGCTAAGAAGGATAATAAATTATCACCAAAGTATTATGTTCCGTACAAGGTGTTGCAAAAGATTGGTACGATGGCATACAAATTGAAGCTTCCTACAGCTTCTCGAGTGCACCCAATTTTCTATGTTTCATGTTTAAATGACAAGCTCCTAGTTCAAACAATATTGCCAAAACTTGACGAGGAAGGAAAAATTATATTGGAATTGGAAGCAGTCACAAAAATAAGAACTCTACAGCTATGAAATCAATCAATTTCAGAGTATCTCATCAAGTGGAAGAACTTATACGCTGAAGAATCCACATGGGATGATGAAAATTTTATACAAAAGCATCCATAACTACTCAAGTGTTGAGGAAAACACTTTTTTGAAGGAGAGGGGCATGTTAGGTCCCTATAATACTAGTGATTACCCCATTACTATTCTAGTTGTATCCCTTATTAATATTGTTTTGCCCCTATTGCCCCCATATTGTTATTATTGTGCCCCATAGAATCCCTCTATTGTTATTTTTGTGGCTTTATATTATTATTGTTAGTTCGGCTGGGTTATATTGTGACTCCTTAGACTCCTATATATAGAAAGGAGTTTTTGTCACTTTAATCATCCAAGAATTGTTCATTTGTGTAATGTAAAGGAGGTTGCCCCCTCAAAAAGGCTGAATTCTAAGGCGTTGAACTATCTTTTCTATATTTTTGTGAGTTGGTTTCATAACAAAACTTTGTGAAAGTTTGGTCCTTCTTCTACATGAAATAAATCTAGCATTTACAAGAATATTCATCAATGAAAATCACATAATACATGGTCCACACAAATTAGTATGAACTTGCTCTAAGATAGTCTCTTCTCGACTGTCTTGATCATGAAAGGAAGACTTGGTGTACTTTCCCAAGGTACAACCTTTGCATGTGTCAACTTGCTCAAGTTTACCTTTGGGAAGTCCTTTAGATATCTGTTGTATTATCTTCAAATCCCTGTGATGCAAATGGCCCAACCCCCTATTCCATAACTCACCAATGTCTTGGTTTTGCACCAATTTTTCTTTCGTGCTCAATGTTGCACAATCATCTACCTCTAGTTTATAAAGATTCTTCACCCGAATCCCTATCCTCTTGGTCTAACCCATGGCTATGTGTTGTAGGAATTCCTTTCCTTAAATGAAGACAACATCGTAGCCTTTGTCCTCCAACATCGTGACCGATACCAAGTTCTTCTTCATTCCAGGAACATACATCACATCTGTCAAGGTGAGAGGATCTCCATGCTCTCTCTGAAAAGAAATCGTGCCCACTCCCGAAACACTATAACTTTCATCGTCACCCATCTCTATGCACATCTTAAGGTCTTTCTCCTCCAAGACACTGAATAAATTTTTATCACTGATCATGTGGAATGAGTCTCCACTATCAAGATACTAGACAAAACCCATCATTGATGACACCATGCATGTGATGAGGGTAAAGTCCATTTCGAACTAAGAGGCTAATGCCTCACCTTCCAATCCTTCCGAAGATCCCTTCTTGGACTTCTTCGATAGGAAATTAGTCGCATAATTTCCCATCTTGTGATAATTAAAGCATCTTACTTTAGACATGTCACCCTTCTTCCCTCCATGAGAAGAATTCGATTTGAAATGGGAACCCTTCCCATTCCCTTTCCTTGCCTTACTTGCTAAGGCCAGATTTTCTTCATCATCATTCTTGGATGAAGAACCATCTCGTGTGCTCCTCATGATCTCCTCCTGCATAAGATACGACCATAGTCGTTCCCAATCCGGCAGTTGCTTCCTTCCATTCACAAAGTCCTGGTAGCTATTCCAACTCTTTGGAAGGCCAAGGAGAGCGAGCCTCGCCATATCATCATCGGCAGTAGTTATTCCCACACTGCCAAGCTCATCTCTGCAGGTGGTGAGCTTGTTTAGATATGTGGAAATAGTATCGCCCTTCTCCATATTGATTCTTCAAAGCTTATCCTTGAGCGCCAATTTCCTCTGGTTGATGGTGTTCTAGTAGAGGTCCTTCAATGTCTTCCACATTGAAAATGGAGTATCATTCCCATGGAGACTCGAGACAATATGGTCTTGAACTCCCTCAAGGTTGATCTGTCTCGCCTTTGCCACACACTTCTTCCACTTAGCCAACTCTTGTGCATTAATTGAAGCTAGCTTTGGGATTTCTTGATCAATGAATTTCTTCAAGCCATTGTCTTCTAATACAACCTCCATTCTATCTTTCCATGCTATGTAATTCGAGCTACCTCCCAAGGCATACTCGAGTCTCAAGCCATAGAATGCCATTGGCCAACCTTGAAGTATGATATGAATTTGATTTTCACCTGCAACCCCAAACTTCGAACTTCGAATTCTCTTCTCAGTATATTTTTCACAGCTCTGATACCATGTAGAAAATCTGACATAAGTTAACCTGATAATGGAATATAAATCAAAGCATAATACTAAAACATAATTCTACTATCAATTTGTGGAAGCTTAAAGATTGTGCTAAACAATATAACGAGAAGAAGAAGAATCAATGGCACAATACACATGACAATACTTTGGGGAAAGTCTCTAATAAAACCCCACACTATTGTATTATCATACATGGTGGAAATACATAGGAATTATACAAAGCCTTATCTCTCACAGCTAGCCAGCTATCAGTACAATCCTCATAGATGCTCACTAGAAATCTTGGCTTCTCTCCAGCCTTCCTCTCTACCCTCCAAGCTCCTATTTCCTTATGTTGTTCCTTGTAGATTATTAGCCTATTACCAAGTGGAAAACCAACCTTGAAAACTGTGTAATCCTCAAGGATGAATCCTTGACTGCATGCATGAGTTTTCTCCATGAGAAAACACATGCAATTGATAGTACATTGTCTTTGAACATTAATCTCAACTGGGACTTTCTCAGAATAGACATGCATGAGTTTTTGATGAGGCAATCTTTGGTTAACAGTAGTAGCACTAGTTGAGTGCATTAATACATCAACTGACTGTTAACTCACTATTAGTTCCTCAAACAATTTGGAACTAATTTAACTGGACTTAACTCAGTAAACTGAATTAACTAATTACAACTCAAATATAACTCAATCTTATCTCCTTAATTTAGGGATAAATTCTTTGCATGACTTCAGGAAAGACTTCTAACTTGAATTCTCCAACTAATTAATTTAAAATAAATTAATTAATTATTTCCAAGTAGTTTTTAAGACTAAATTCGATTTTAATCCACAATTTAATTCAAGGAAATATTAAATTTGAATATTCTTGTTTCCATATTTCAACATTTCTTAGTTAAATTACCATCAGAGATATACATGTCAACATGTCTACAGCTAATGAAAGCATCAGTTG
This sequence comes from Pinus taeda, assembly GCA_000404065.3. Taxonomy (NCBI): domain Eukaryota; kingdom Viridiplantae; phylum Streptophyta; class Pinopsida; order Pinales; family Pinaceae; genus Pinus; species Pinus taeda. The sequence goes on along the minus strand of APFE030764087.1, from coordinate 7,273 downwards.
TAGCTAGCCAAGGTCTTCCTAATATAAGTGGATGTCCTCCTAGATTTCTCTTTGGGGTTAGAATCATAAAATCAACAGCGTTCTCCCAAGAGCCTAAGGACACTAAAATATCTTCTAACACACCATCTGGTTTGATTATAGATCTATCTTCCAACTGCAGTAATGTAGGTGTATAGAAGATTGGGAAGTTTGAGCTATTCCATGGTTTGTTTGCTCACGATTTTTATGCTGCTCCTAAATCAATCAATGTATTCAAAATTTCAACTCCATTGATATGTGTTTCTACAACTAGACTTCCTAGATCTACATATTTTTGTGTGGCAAATTTTCCCATCATTATGTCTCCTATTTTTCCTGCTAGCTGAGTTCTCTTTACTTCTTTTGTTTTTCTTCCTGGTTTCTTCATGCTCAAATCCTTTATTATTTTAGCTAGAATTGGGTTCTCCTTAATGGCTTGTAACAAAGGGATTTTGATACAGACCTTTTTCAATTCATCTAGAAAATCATAGAAAATAATATGCTTTTCTACTCCTCTATCAACTTGTAACCTTTCTGGAAAAGGTGTAGAAGTGGATACTAATTGTTTCTCTATGATAGGAGTTGATTTTATTGGTTCTTTCTATTTTTCATTTTCAATATTCTAGTTTTGAGGAGATGTTCCTTCAAAACTTTTATTTTGCTATAGATAATCTTCCTCGTAATTGTCTTGTTCTTGAATAACTACAAAAGGCTTTTTCTTTTCTAATATCCTACTAGATCTCAATTGGACATCATTAAGATATAATGGAGTAATCATATAAGTTGGAAATTGTTGTCCTTCCACCATATAGCTATTCTGAGTATTTTTATTGCTGGGGTTAGGTAATGGTTGGGAAAGTAACTTATTTGGTCTCTATGGAAATGGCAGTGAAAGTTGAGGGTTTTGGTTTTCAAGTTAGGGCTGTTGATTTTGTTGAGGAATTTGTTGGGGAGGATATTTTGGATATGATGGAGGATATTGATAGTATGGAGATAATATTCCATAAGTATTTTTCATTCTCTGAGCCCAAGATTGAGTTTGAGATCGAGATTGAGGCCAAGGTTGATGCCAAGAATTCCAATTTGGAGAGGGATGCATATACATTTGGTTGTTAAAACCCTGATTTTGTTGCCCTTGCCAAGGTCTTCTAGAGACAAAGCAAAGAGATTCTATTGGATTTGAAATTGTTTCCCCTTGAAAAATAGCCTTAAGACGAGGAATTGAAGGACAACTTTTGGTCTCATGGTTTTATGAACAAATCACACAAGTCTCTATGACTTTTGTATCCAAAGGGAATTCTCTTAAAGGGTGCTTCTTTCTACATTTGGGACAAAAAACAGCCAAAGCATCAATCTCGTCTTTCTTCTTGTTTTGTGACTTAACGGTATCTATCTATTCACTAAGGCTCCCTAGAATATATGTTTTAAATTTATTAAGCATGTTTCCAAATTTTGACCTACTCACTGATCGAGTTGCAGATTTATTCACTCTAACAAGAGAAGGATCTCTTGGACCTTTCCCAATTTTGGACTTTCCTCTTGAGAGATGAACACATAATTCTCCAATGTCACTTAACGCGAGTTGAGAGATATCTCCCTTACCCATCATGTTAAGGATATCTATCCATTCATCTCTAATGGCTTTTAATATAAGATCTTTTAAAGTATCTTGATCTAAGTTATCCATTTTTTTCTTTTTAAGTTATAGTTGAATCTCTCAATTAAATCCTCCAAATTTTCATCCTCTCTTTGTATCATTTTTAACACTTCATCTTTGTGATTGATAGGCATGCAATAATCAAAATACCTGTCCAAAAACACTTTCTTCATGTCATTCCATGTTCTAATAGACTGAGTGACCAATCCCATGAACCACTTTAAAGTAGATCCTTTCAATGTTGAAGGAAACAATTTGAGTTTTTGAGAGTCTTGTAAATAATCATAATTTTTTCACAACACTTCAAATTCAAATAATAATGTTTTAGGGTATTCACTTTTTAATCCATGAAAATTTGGGAGGACAGAAGCTGAGATATTTTTCATTATGGCATTTGTTTTTTATCAACTATAGGGAATCCTAAATAATTATCAACTTCCCTATTTCCTCTACCTCTTCCATTATTTCCTTTTTCTTCTCCATTATTTCCTCTACCTCTTACATTATTTCCTTTTTATTCTCCATTATTTCCTCTACCTCTTCCTCTACGTCCTCCTCCTCCAAATAGTGAAAATTCTCCATCCTCTCCTTCTTCAGTCATTAAAGTTTCTTCAAAGTTAATATAAGATTCAACCTGCAAGGTTAATTGCTATTCCTCTAGTTCCTCTATCAATGGTATGTGCAAAGAAGGTTCTACTTCTTCTTCTACACTATGTATTCTTAATTCTTCAACTAAAATACGTTCTCTTGTAGAGGTGAAAAAGGCTACCCCTTCTGTTGGAGATCCAAGATTTTCTTCCTCTAGGACTTTTCTTCCTCTAGGACTGCCTCAGTAGATGAAGTAGGAGATCCTCTTGATTGAATTTTTGACCTTATAACTCTAGGAGGTATCTAGTTAGGAATATGAGTTTGAGATGGAGGTGTATCTCTTCTTAGTCTTGGTGAAGTAGGTGGTGTTGTAGGAATTGAACTCCTACCTCTAGCTATGAATCTACCCCGAGAGACTATTCCTCTAACCAGATCATTTTTATTTTTATTTTTTGAATGTAAGAGATGAGGTTACCTGATTACACTTCCCCGTAAATGGCACCAAAATGTTTAGTCAATTTAGTGTCCTAAATTTCTTGCATGAATTATCAACTGAAGTTTGTAGACTAATGAAGTGTGATGCACTATATGTGCTTAGTTAACTTTTCTCTTACTTCGTTGTTTTGTATTTTTATGTTTGTTTTGTGGGTTTCTGTTCTTTGATATTTAAGAATATACACTCTATAAGATATTTACATGGATCTAACGAATTTTAAAGGAAAGGAAAGGTTCCTAAGTTAGTCTAATCTCCTAAAAATGGACCAAGAATTGTTTTAACTAGTTAGAACATAATAAGAAAAAACAAAGCATCTATATTATCCTACCATTTAGTCCTAATCCATGGATCTAATTCTAAAAACCAAAAGTGATATTGATGCAAAAGGTAATTCAGTAATTTCATTCATTTAACCATTCAACCATTTAATTTTGGAATATGATAGAATCAATCTCCTTGAAATGACTTTTTGGAATGTCAAGTGGTGCAACTAAGTAAGGACCTGAAAGAAGAAAATAAAAGATAAAAACATGTAAAACTAGCAATGTACTAAGTAAACTCAATGACTGCATGAATTAGACATTTAAGCATTTAAGTTAGAATTATCATCATTTTGAAATGGTTTTGAGAACATCTATTAATACAAAAAATTGACAGTTCTATGCTAAGAAAATGAGTAACAAAATAGAAATAAACTAAGCAACTGTGTATTCTTATTACTTCAATCTTCATTTGGCCATTTTTCATAAAATATCTCAGAAGAACAAGGCTACACAGTTGTGATTTTATCCTTACACTATTGTTTACAAACTGAAATGAAATATCATTCTAAATTAGAGAAAATAGACTTGTAGAAAACTGAATAGAAATTAAATTGAAAACAACAAGTGAAAAACCTCCTTCAGTGCAGGGGCCCTCTACAACTAATGTGGTTGGATGCTAGCTAGTTAAATATGCACTTTTGAACCACCATTGACAAAACAAAGTCTGAATACAAAGTATTAACGAAAGCCTGTAACTCCTTCTAGCTTCTAACTACTTCTCGGTTTCATTCAACTGATATTTATAGGAAAATAACATAATTGTCTAAAAGAAAATCTTGCTATAGGTGGCTAATTCGAATCTATCATGACTATTTATAAGAAAAACATGCTACAAGTGGCTTAATTCGAATTGTAATAGGACTATTTAACTTCTAATCATCTACAAGTGGCTTAGTTCGAATTAACTCCTCAACAAAACTATTAGACTCTTGATTATATACAAAAGAAAAAATCAAGAGTCCTACTACTTCTAGATAACGTATTTGACTCCATATTTGACCATGACATTAGGCATGATTTTTTGTCGATCTGGACCGAGTGAATAGGATAGAATCCATGTGGAGATGATTCTGGAAATGCCCATGTGGCCCAATTCTTCATGTGACACATGTTATCACTTAAGACTACAAGTTCACCTATGTCCAAAGATCCATATAAAATTTTTTGGTTCAAGTCAATAGGTTTTTAGGTGTGTTACTTTGAAATCAGTTTTTCCAAAGGTATTGATGTAGGTCCTTGTAAAAAACCGTTAGATTCCATCTCTCATAGCATATCTAGTCTTGATTATATCATTCTGACTTTGCACAGTTTCGTAGCGTAATATGATTGGCCAGTTTAGCTGCGCAATCATTTTCCACCTTTCCGCAGCATATCATTGAGCAGCCATTTCGTAGCGCGGTATGTCATTTCATGATTGCCTACGCTACGAAATCGGGGATTCGGGTATTTTCTGCAGCATATTTCCTTGAAATGTCAAATCTTGGGAGGTGAGTCATCAAAAACCGTTCATATGTGTCAGTCGACGTCCCCTCCAGATCATGATAGGATTCATCCCGCCATTAGAGATAGGATCACACACATGTCAATTACTTCAATCAATCTTATGAGGTATGTTTGTGCAATTATGTTTATTCATGACTGCATTAACGTGCCTATTCTATGGTGAATGTTTGAAAAACACAAGGAAGCCGCCCGAATTCTCATTCAAAAAGAGACTACTGCAAGCGAGCCTGCATTTCGAAGCTAAAGCTGGTGAGTAAATTGGAGCTGCTAATTAAGTTTTCTGTGCAAGAATTTTCCGAGCAAGATGGAGAAACGAGAGCATAGATCCAAAAGATGTCTCAGAACTGAACCAGAGGGACTTGATCTCACGCTTAAAGATGAAGGTGTTGCTCGAGCTTTCAAACAGGCGGGTTGCTGGAGGTTCTGTGAAAAACTGAAGGGCGGACACACAGAGGTAACCAAAGCTTTTGCTCTAAACTTTAGCGGCTTGAATTCTAAAGTTGCATTATTAGAATTCCCTGTATCTCCGCAAGCTATCTCTGCTGTCACCGAGATCCCAAGGAGTGGTCAGGAGTGGTTTAAAAACTACAAGTTTGATACAACTCCATGTAAGGAGTTCCTGAAAGATCAATATGCTAACGAGGACCTTTCTAAGGCAATACCCAGGCATTATATTAAAGAGCATTATGCTCTGCTCCTCACAGCCATTCAGAAGTACCTCACATGCGAGGGAAGGTACACTAAAGTCTACTCCTACCATTTCAAGCTTTTATTACATTTCACAGGGAAGGTGTCCATAGATATTCCTTTCTATTTGTTTAGGAGTCTAGGCAAAATGTGCGACAAAGTTCAGTTTAAAAGGGATAATTATGAGACATCTCTCTTCCATCATGGTTTAATCAAGCTACTGGTGTTAGATAGCCTGCATAAAATCGGGAGGGATTGAGACTCTTTCATTTTCATGTCGGGTTTCCAAAGCAAAACCGGTCTAACCCCATTACCAGATAGAGAAAAAGAAGGAAAGACTCAAGAGTCTACAATGGTTGAAGAACCTACACTGGCAACAATGGTTGAAGAGCCTACATTGGTTGAGCCTAAGAAGCAGGCTAAAGACCGAAAGAAACCAAAGTATAAATCAAAGCAATCAGGGAAACCCGTAGTCATTAAAGAGACACCAAAACCATCCAAGGAGAAGATGAAATATCAAAAAATTGCATCCAAGCCAAGTGAAGCTGCACCAGAAACCAGGATCAGAACAAGGAGCCAGTTGAGCAAAGAAAAAGGAAAGTCAATTGCAGTAGAAGACAGCCCCATGTCAAAGGCTAGTCTCAAGGATTTGCTAGAAGCAATTGACTTTGAACAAGCCACATCAGTACAGGTGGAGCCCATGCCAATAGACCTAACACAATCATCTCCTGATAGCTCTAAGAAATCAAAAGCCTCAAAAAGGCTAAGATTCGAGGAGGCTGGGAAAGAATTCATGGTCAAGCCTCGAAGGCCAATCACTAGAGGTCAAGCACAAGCAGCAGAACAAATCCCAAAGGGTAAGGAGACTGCCAAGGTAACAAAAAAGCAAACCAAACCGTTGCCTAAGATAGAGAAACCAGAAAGGGCAGAAAAGGCAGAAAAAATAGAGAAGGCAAAGGAGGCAGAAAAGGCAATGAAGGCAGAGAAAGTACAGGAAACTAAAAGAATAATCTATACCAGAGAGCAGGCCAAACAAAAAGGAAAGCAGATAGCCCAGGCCAAAGAAACGAAGGAGAGCAGAAAGAAAGAGGTAAAGGAAAAGGCTCCTTTGGTTAAGAAAGATAAAACCTCATCCACCAAGGAGAAATGGGAAGCAGCTGACAATGAGATGGTTGATCTAGAAAAGACAGTATCAGAGATTGCAGCCATGGAGAGTGAACTTGCAAAGCTGAAGGCTCAGCTAGGCAAGTTAGCTGCTAAATGAATTAAATTTCAATGTTGCACCAAGTTTTTTCATTTTTCTTAAGTTAATTAATGTTTTTGAGGCATGTATTGAAGAAAGAAAAATAAGCAATTTTGGAATTAAAGATGAAGCTGTAACAGTCTAAAATAATTGAAGAAATTCGTTAAAGACTGTGATTTTGCAAAGAACAGCAGTTTCGTAGCTACGAAACTGCTGTAGGTGATTGTTTTTAAGGGAAAATTCGAAAACAATGCTAAGGTCATCAAATTTTGTGGAAAAAGGCTTCGAGGATGGAAAGGAAATCACCATGGTTGCTTAAGCCTTCAAAGGTTGACAAATGTAAATCTTATTGCATAAAGGTAAAATCTTTTGTCTTTACCAAGTTTTCATAAAGTACCTTTATGACCGCAGAATTAGGGTTTCTGGTAGGATTACCAGAATTTTGGAGTTCAACACCTGGCAGTATTCGTGAAGCATCCAGATTATCCAGGCATATGGTGTTATGGTATGGTCATTAAGGTCATTATACAGCTTCAAGCATTTTGGTTGGAAAATGAACATGGACTAAAACAGGGACCGGGAAAACAGAGGATATTTCTTCATCAAAGGCTGAGTCAGCAACACACTAAGAATCCAAGGCAGCCAAATACAGCGAATGCTCCTCAAGATATATTCCAGCGCCTACAGGAAAAGCACAGCTGTCAGAGATCAGGAGGGAATCATGCAAACGAGGAGATGGTAGCAGAATTTGATTAGAA
>APFE030764059.1:170050-181093 GCA_000404065.3 Pinus taeda | reverse complement strand
ACATTATTATATTGATGTACCCATGTAGTGCCCATATTGTTACTATTGTGCCCCATAGAAGCCCACTATTGTTATTATTGTGCCCTTACATTATTATTGTTATGTCGGATCTGATTATGTTATGACCCCTTAGACTCCTATATATAGAAAGGAGGTATTTTCATTTGTATCATCCAAGAATTGTTCATTTATGTAATGTAAAGGAGGTTTCCCCCTCAAAGAGGCTGAATTGTAAGGCTTTGATCTATCTTTTCTATCTTTTCTTGAGCTAGTTTCATAACACAAAGCCCTAAGAGATGTCCCCTTAAAATATAACATAATGGAAAAACAAGCCTTTGCTTCGGTCAAAGCTATCAACAATTTTAGGGTATACATCTTATATTCTCATATAGCAGCCTATGTTCCTAATTCAGTAGTCAAAGACATCCTAACTCAGGATGGTCCAGATGGAAAGAGGGGAAAGTGGATTGCTACTATTCTAGAATATGATATAGAAATCAAACCAACCAAGTTAATCAAGGGCCAAGGTTTAGCCAAGCTCATGGCTGAATTGAACTATCAGTCCTTGGATATAAACTTTATTGCACAAATAGATAATGAAGAGGAGATGGAAACTCCACTAATCAGTCAGGCCTTTATTGAATCACCATGGTATGCTGATATCATTTATGTTTTACTGCATTTACAAGCTCCTCCTGAATTATCCAGGACCAAAAGCAGATTTTTGAAGATGAAATCCTTAAAATTTTGTATATTAGATAATGCTTTGTTTTGGAGAAATCATGAAGGTATTCTTCTCAACTGCTTATTAAAATATGAATCTGAGAAAGTATTACAAGAGTTTTATTCAGGTGACTATGGAGGACACCTTTACTAGGAAACCACTGCTGATAAAATTCTTCGAGCTAGTTTCTACTGGCCTACCTTGTTTTCTAATGTAAAGAAATATGTGACCTCCTGTCACAAATGTCAATTTTTTTAGGGAAAGAAAAATATTTTACCCTTACACCTCAAGCCAATCTCTATTGAAACACCTTTTCAACAATGGGGTTTAGACTTCATTGGTGAAATTCACCCACCTTCCTCTGTCCAACACAAATGGATCCCCATAGCCACAAACTATTTCACAAAATGGATCGAGGACATACCTCTAAGGCAAGCCACTGACACTATTATCATAACCTTCCTTGAAACTAATATTCTAACAAGATTTGGATGTCCAACTAAGCTCATTACTAATAATGCAGCAGCCTTTAAATCCAAAAGAATTATAGATTTATGCAACAAGTATCATATAACCCTGGGCCATCCCATAACCTATTATCCTCAAGGAAATTGACTAGAAGAATCCTCGAACAAAAGTCTGGTAAACATCATCAAAAAGTTGTTAGAGGACAATAAGAAAACATGGAATAAAAAGCTATTCAATGCCTTATGGGAAGATAGACTAACCACTATGAAATCAATCGGCACTTCTCCCTATTAGCTAGTTTATGGGATGGAAGTTTTTCCATATTCCTTGGGAACACTAGTGATGAAGTTTCTTCAAGAATTGTAGGTTGAACCAAATAGTATCCAAAGAAGAGTTAACCAAACAATTCATCTTCAACAAACCAGGGAGGAAGTCTATATCAGATCTCAGGTTGTGTAGGAAAGGATTAAAAATATTTTTGATAAGAGAACCAAGGCTGAAGATTTCGCCCAAGGATGAATAAGGGATCTAAGAAATATCTAATCCCTTCTCTTGTGGAACCCATTGTAACAAGTGGAATGACACTAATCAAACCCCATGGATGACTCACACTCTTGCACACGTCTATAAACAGATCCCTCATCTAAGAGATCTGGAGGCTAGAATATTGTGAATTGTAAGGAAGTGTTGATAGTTTGTAATTGAGGAAAGAGCATTGTATTGTTGGAGTGATCTTACTATTTCATGAAGTGAAGAAGGATTGAAGATGGGAGGATGATGCTGGATCAGACAATTGGGTTGTAATTCTCCCTTCTATTAATAAATTTCTTCAAGTTTTCTTCCATATGATTGTGAAATTGTGAATGTTATCATTTGTGAATGCTATCATTTGTTCATTATATATCTGATTCTGTAATGTTTATGTTGTAATAGATCATGATGCTTTGACGGTTCTTTGTTGTTGTACTTGTGCAGGTACTCTCCAAGTGTGTTAAGTATGGGGAGGAGTTGCAGGCTCTATCAAAAGGGAGAGAGATCAAGCAAGGGATTAAGTGGAAGTTCTGGGTTGGTTCCATTATCTTTCTCATATCTGTTACACATAGAATAAATCGTTGAATTGCTTTAAACTATTGTTTCTAGGGTAGCTGCCAAACCTAGAGGGCTAGAATTCTTTAGGAATACTATTTTTCCTAAAAACAAATCGGCAACTCCACTCGGGAATGAAAATATGTTTGTTTGTTCTTATTGTTTGTTTTATAAACTATAAACAGAGTCTGAATTCAGCCAGGTAGCCTTCGAACTACTCTTTCTCTACAATTGCATAGTAGATGAATGCTACTTTAGTTAATCTCTGGTTTAGTTTATGAATTAAACATTTGACTTACAAGCACATCTAGTTGCCCTTTTGGTCGCTCAGTAACCTCTAAAGACATGCCTTCATACTCTTCTCTTTATTGTTCATCAAAACCCAGCTTAAATCATCGAAAACAACTGCACATCTGAGCCAAAACCCATTTCAGTTGTGCTCCCTAGACCATCGCACTGTCTTCCACTATAACTCACTATGCATCACACCTCCTGAGTGTAGTAAGTGTGATGCATCTCTGTTTCCATGAAGACCAGGTGCGATGACTAACTGAACTATTTTTCCATTCTAGAAATTGAGGGTTTTTTACCTTGTTTTCAGTTTTGTTTAGTTGTTTTGCTGTATATGAACAGTACCTCTTTACTGAAACTTAATTGAATTATTTAGATCAGCCTCAATTACATTAGGATTAGTGAGTTTTTTTGTGTATTTGTTCATCATTTACAATCTTTTGTCGAAAACTTGTTTAAATCAATTTGTCTCTTTGATACAAAAAGTGTCGTAATTATCGTTTTTTGTCGAAAAGAGAACTATCGTAAATTCTTCCTTCCCCTAATAATCGATTGAACGTTTCTTCATATATTTGGTTTGATTTGTTTATATTCGAAGTGTTGAAAGCATTTTTATTCAAAATTGAAAAGTGTCATTGAGTCTTCCTTTCTATTTTGAAGAAGAAATTGTGGAAAATGTCATTTTGAGTAAAATATTTCAAATCTTTGTTGCATTTAGTTTTCGTTTTTGGCATTTTTCACATTAACAAGTGTTATCACTTAGGTTGTCCCTAAGCTCCTGAAGGGATACGACCGAGGTAACCACAAACCAATCTTTGGATTGCAGGTTCTAGCCCACCTGCAATCAGAGAGGGCTCTCTCTTACTGATTTAGCTTTGTTGATGATGATTTTAAGCTAGCTATTGGATTCAATGGGTTTTGGGTTTTGTTTAAGTTTGGATGGAGTTTGAATGGAAGGAAGTTGCATTCAAGCAGAGAGGCACGCATAGGGTGATAAGTTTCAAACCATTGGGCATGGAGTCAGGGATTTAGGCTGGCTGTTGCGTTTTCTTGGTGACAAGAGGATTATAGAGCAGGATAGCTACACATGAAACAATACCAATTGCTGAAAAGATGGAATGGAAGTCAGAGATGAAAGGAATTAAGAATCTTTCATCAACTAACAGAGAAGGGAGGTGAATGAATGATTATCTAGAAGCAGTTAAGAATTCCTAAACTAACATTCATATGTGAAAGAAGTAGTGTAAACATGATCATTTAAGTATGCATATTCATAGCTGTTCCTGATGAAAACATGTAGAAATCACAAAAATTGAGCATAGGGTGCTGCCAAGCAAATCCTAAACTATTCTTCCTTGTTGTAATTTTAGATGGTGAAACATAGATGATAAACAAACATGAAAATCTACACTAAGTTAAGGAACACTTATTGAAACATATAGAAGCACAACAATTCCATAGTCACTCTTCAGCCAATTAAACACAGTACACAACTCATTCTCCAAGATCTTAAGCAATCTTTGATTATAGAAATTATCATCTATACAGTGCGAGTCTCTGCTCAAGCTAAATATCAAACCAACAAAGACCAAACCTCATCACATTTTTCAGGGTGGTATATATAGGTAAAATATCTAAAATTATTTATTACAACCGACCTAAACAAGTCTGTGGGAAAAATCTTTCTAAAACTTAACTTATGCTGGAATTAAATGCAAGTATGTCTTCTTTTGTTTGTGTCATAGGCAGCTGGATCAAAAATGAGTTAATTTGGTGTCCTCTGTGGCTCGGTGCAGTGCTCCTGTAATAACTGTGCATTGACTTATGGTCCTCTGATCTTCTGTGGGTTTTAATTGTGCAGTCATTTGTGCTGGTGAGCTTTGAATGGTTCCTTAACTGCTTCTTGACTTTCAAGGTTTTCTTTTAATGCTTCATTCCCCTCGAGCCCTGAGAATATCTCCACTAATACACTTCGTCGCAACACTGATACTCTTTGACATGGTTTTTTGGCTTCACATCTACTCTGATACACTTTAATCTCTGAACCGGGCCTCTCTCTTTCTTCTGATACGCTTAAATTAGCAAAATCGGGCTTTTTTCTACCTTTTTCAGTGCAAAAATGGCTGAGGAATCAAAATATTCCCTAAAGCTTCCCCACTTTGGCCCATTTCCTGTAGCGATGCGCGATTAGCGCTAAGCGCTAATCGCGCATCGAAAACTGCCCCTGTTTCTCATTTCAGGCTTCTGAAGCTTGATTTTTGCACTTGCGCATTTTTTTTCAGCTGTTGACGTCAGCATGATGTCAGCGGTATGGCGGGTGATGTCAGCATGACATCATCAATGGGGCCCTCTGGTATGGTGATGATGTCAGCATGATGACGTCAGCAAGATGACGTGGTAGTGCGGCGGGGTGATGACGTGGCGGGGACATGGTGGCAGGGTGATGTCAGCAAGGCGTAGGCAAGAAAGAGTGAGTTGGCGGCAACTTGGCAGACGACGTGGCACTCATGTCACGAGAGGGGAGGATGGTTTTTGGATTGCATCAGACCGCTTTTGATATGGAGGTGGTATTTGTCAGGGGTAGCCCGATGCAATGCGATGCCGCCAACTGTCCCGGTGTACGATGGTAAAACTGTCGGACATTGGGTGCTAACCAACCATCACAAAAGGGCGCCCGATATCCATAAGGGCCGTCAGTTCTGGGAGGGCTGATCCGATGGTGGACGGGAGGAGAAAATGCATGGGTTTTAATGAAACAGCACGCGCGATAAAGTTTAATATTCGTGGCCGCGGGTGGGTTTGAACTTTAGGTTAAGGATTAATATGTTCCGGCGCGTTGGTTATTTATTAATCAAACATCAATAAATCCCAAAAATGCAATGCGTGGGGTGTGGTATAGTTTGGTGGGGGATTTTTGTGTTTTGGAAGGATTCCAAACACCTCGGATGGAAATTTATGCAGAGATGAGGATTCTTACTAAGATCCAGGTGAACTTAGTAATTCCCAAGGGGATATTTATGGTTATGTTTCAACAAGAGGGAGGGTATATTTACATAGGGGAAATATTAACATAGTTTTAGTAGGGGGAGGGAAATAGATAGGGATTTACATAATAATGTTAGGAGTTAATATGAAATGACAAGAAAGCGCTAAGTCTCAGAGATCTTAGGCTTTAAAGGGGAGATAGAACTTTGTAGAGAAAGTATGGACCTTCCTTGAGTAAAGCAGATCTTTACCAAGGAAAATGATATGGAAAATGATGAAACTAAGAGATGTCAAGCAGATATTGACCTCTTTAGGGGAAGTTAGTAAATGATTTAGGGAATAATGAAGAAGGGGAAGGTTAGACATGCCTCGCTTGAGCTCCTCCATAGGATTATTGCCTTGCAATACTGATTTGAATAGATATAATCACTTGAAAACAAAAAACTGATCACAATCATTGATTCTGCAACCACCAAACTACCTACCCAGCCTACTTACCTAGCATTTTTTCTTCTTTTGGTTTGGGTGCACTTAGACTTGCAGACCCGACTTTTCAAATTTTTTTTTTTTTTGCACTGTCCTCCTATCTATCTCTACACTTATTTCTTCCAAGGGCCCAGATTAAGCAGTTGGGCCCCTTTGATTCTCTACCTATCTAAGAATCTACCAATGTTAAGCAGTTTGGACAGATTATTCATTCTCTGTATTCTAAAACAGGAAATTGAAACCTAGGGAGACCAAGATTAAGCTGTTTGGACCTCCCTTTAGCTGAGAATTCTACAAAAATGGAATAACTCTTCAAAATTGGAATGCAGCAGTTGAACTCAGACTAGCACACTTTCATGGCCTCCTTCTTTGGTGTCCGTTAGCAAATATGGAGCATTGCAACATGCAAGGTATGACATATTTGGCCTGTAAAAATGTCAATCATGAAATATGAGTAACCTGCTGCAATAGGAGGCTAACAACAAGAACGAAAAAAATACATGAATTTTCATTTAGCATTTTTTTTGGTTTGTGTGCGAAAATTTGATTTACGAAAATGCACTAGTGTGTGCTATTTGCTCTTTGTTTAAAAGCACTGTAATTTTCTTTCCCTAGTAGCTTGGATTTTCATTGCTCAAAATAAACACAGATTTTTATCATTGTAGATTGCATCTTACGAATTTCATATTATCATCACGCGGTGAACCATTGAAAGGAAAACTCTAAACAAGATCAACTTTAAAATAAATTTCAATGAATCTAACAATGCTTTGGAACTTAACGCAACATATCTAGAGGTCTAGGCTAGAGACGCGTTCCGGCATCATTAAAACTAGTGGCTATCCTTTTCATTGAAGGTTGGGTGATTCCTCCTCCTTGATACGGCAAGTGCTAGCATAGACTTGTGCTCCCTATACCATCACCTATATATTGGGAGACCACAATAGGCTTATATCCTCTATCCATAGGAAACTAAGTCTGTCGCCTTATTGATCGCAATGCACTGAACACAGCATTCGGGAAGATTGACTGTCATACATAAGTCCTTGGTAATTTCTTTTTAATTTATCACCAAGGTGTATATTGCAGTTTTGCGATTGGTTTGTTAATCACTCTGTCTATATTTTCCAGAGTAGTCACTTTCGTTCCTTTCCGACTCCTTAAAAGAAAAGGTCCATCTAAGCACTTGTCCTTTCAGGCTCATTAAAAATCAAAGGAGACTAGAGTCATTTTAGCTTTTTCTTGACTCTTAAAAACTGAAAAAGCAAAGTTGTGTCAAAGTGTCAATAAAATTAATTGAATTCGGAATAACATCATTTTCCCCTTAATTTTGAGTTGATAAAGTAATCCACAATTGTGGAAGAAAGTCAATCAAAACCTCATCGTTCGCGAAGACTAGCGAGTCAACCGTCTTTGATTCCGGAAGCGAAGCCAATCTATACAAAGTGGTCTTGTTTAACTGAGTCCAATTCATCTGGTTTATTTGAAACTTTTGTTTCAACATCATCAAAGACTACAGTTACTCCGATTTTTTCTAGTACATCTGCCTTAAGAGAAGAAGTTTTGTAGTTGCAAGGGGACATTAGAACTGATCCTACTGTAATGGTAGACACTTCTGTACCTAAAAAAACTTCATCTAGAGTTGATCCAGAACCCATCTCAATTCAAACTGAGGCTACATTTGAACTAGTAGTTGTTCAAGAACCTCCCTTTGAGACAAAATTTCATTTACCTAAACATCTGGAAGTTGAGTTTCAGCATTCGGTAAGTGTCACCCCTCCAGTATCTGTCACCGCAGAAGCTATACCTTCTCTAGCTCTAGAAATATTTTACAAACCTGACGGTCTACCTCTTCCACCTAGTCTAATTGCTATAGAGGAGATAACAGAGGATACCCCATCTAGTACCCCGTTTCTTTTAATCCCCCTTCATCGCAAGTTCCTATCGAATCGCTTTGAAACCTTTTGGATAGACTAAACATGTCTGAACAACCATCAACATCTAGGAATGTGTCATTTGATGCAGCTGCGATAGAACCTTTTGTTGCTATTCCTACAATGATTTCTACTATACCATCTGTTCCAGCTAGTTATCAATCACTAGCTGGAGTCCACTCAGGGGCTGCTTCGGCACCATGATCTGCTCCTATTTATTCATCCGAAGTACCATCTGGTCTTTCTTATGTAGAAACTCAGCAATTTGATCCTGCATGGCAGTATCAATTTGGTTAAACCAGTTTTCAAAGACTGATATATCCTTTAAACACTGGACTACCACCATATGGAGAGCAATATGCCTTTTCATTGTTTCCTCCTACAGAACAACCATATGGGAGTTTCCAACAATATTCAGGTCAAACTGGAATTACATCTAGTAGTTGGATACCAATACTGCTAGAACAACCAAGGTTTGCATATCCAACGCAACCGATCTGACCTGTGTCGAATATTCCCACTACACATGCTATTATGACTGTGTCACAAACACAAGCATAGCCTGTTGTGTCTCGACCTCAACCTACTCCTTATTCCTCACAACCTCACGTTTCGGGACAGAAGACTCAAGTCTCTCAGGTTGTGATACAACAACCACTTGTTGGCATTATGAGACAAGTGTTGTCCTTGATGGCAAATCAAATAGATGATAGATCATAGTGCAGTAGGTCAGTAGCAAGGAATTGATGATCAGACTACAAAAATGAAGGAAAAGATACATACGGAGGTTCACTTTGATGAAGTCGCATATACACGTGAGTTGGACATTCCAAAGGCGCATATGCATATACACGCAATTTCACGCAAGGAAAAGCGCGTACATGTGGGAGAACTTATTTTTGGTCCGTGGTATTTAGTCCTTGGTATTTGAACCTATGGTTTTGGGCCATGGTATCTCATCAAAAGTGTTGATCCCAAGTATTGGGTCCTTGGTATTGTTTTGTTATGGTTTTGGACCATGGTATTGAGTAAGGCCTAAGACTGTAAAAGGAGAAGAAGATCATCAGGCATAAGCATGGAAAAAGACTTGAATATCTGATGTAGGATAAGATCCAGTATGCAGGATATGGGTTATGATGAATTGCTTGATCTGAGCTAAGGAGGGATCTCACCGGTTGATGGAGAACAAGATCTAAGGATAGATCGGGATCAAATGGTTTGAAATGAACTATCTCTATATGGTTGATTATGCTTGTTCTAGATCTGTATAATGACCCATGTAATTTTCTGAACTGGGTATAACTTAAGTTTGAAATAACTGCAAGTCATGATTGAATATTTATAGATCTATACGCGGGTTGGCTTTGGTAAGAGCACGTATGTATGCAAGTTTGGGTCGTCCAAGTAGCGTATACCATTTGAGCTATGATGTTTGAAGTTACAGGTGGTTCTGGTTATTGATGAGTTCTGATGACTGTTTACTGGTATCAGTATTCTGCATATTCAGATTGATAGAGTATGTTTAGCTTCAGTGTTGATGGATGAGATCGATAATGGATCAGGATTAGAATGAATTATCTTTATGTGATATGATAAACTAGATCTGGTTTCTAACATACATATTATCCTTCTATATGTAATGATCTGAGTATGTTTGAAGTCAGGGAGTGCAACAAAGTTATAAGTAAGTAATTAATGTCATATACGTTGGTTCACCTTGGTGAAGTTGCGTATACACGGTGGTTCGGAACTTCCAAGTAGCATATGCAATTTAATGCATGATTTTTGATGATACAGTTGGTTCTGAATATTTCTGCAGAGTTCAGTGTTTTGCTCTGTGTTCTGGTGACTGCTTTTTGTTGACAGGGTTTCAGTGATTCAGTATTGGGTGATTCAGAGATTGATGATGCTAGTGTTGATTGATTGTGTGCTTCAATGATATTGACGGGTCTAGTATGAAAATTGGATGAAATGTGGCCTTCAGATTATAGTGTTGTGCTTCAGGAGTATCCAGTTTGAAAATGTATGAAATGTGGTCCCTGGAGGATGAAATGAGATTGTAGACCGGCATCTACATACTAGTACATCAGCTAGTACAAGAGCTAAGGGGGTTGTAGCTCCCTTCCAAGAAAAGCTGGAGAACGAGTAAAGGTTGGAGCATTTTAGTAGGCCAACACCTACGTACTAGTAAATGGATCAGCTAGTACAAGAGCTAAGGGGTTTGTAGCTCCCTTCCAGGAGAGTCTAGAGAACGAGAGAAGGTTGTAGCCTTCTACAGTAGAAGCCTGTGTACTGGTATAAGACTGCACCAGTATAGAACTATTGTAAAAGAAGTTTCTTATTAAAAGGAAGATTGAGACGACTTGCAGCAGGTGATTTTCACCCACATTGGGTTTCCACCTTATATCATGGTGTTCATGTGTGTTCCTTATGTGTGATGATCTGTTCTATTTTACTACACTTGTTACTGTTAATATGGTTAATAATGTTCTGATGCACTCATTGAAGATCAACTAACTGAATCATAAGTTTATTGATATACACTAGTTGCATTAAACACGGTTGTGTATATACGCGGGTATCCTTAACTGAAGTAGCGTATATGATTCTGAATATGGAAATGAAAAATTTATATTGATTTGATAATACAAATTCACCCCCCCTCTCAGTATTTTCCAACACCACTTGTCTCTACGGCTCAACCACAACCTCGGGTTAGTGCTCCTTTATATGGAACAACTCAGGCACAAATGGGTATTGTCAATCCGCAACTTGGTGATCCTGCACTATTGGGCAACAACAAATGGTCCAACAACCATGGCTGGCACAATACCAACAACCGCAATTCCAGAAGTGATGATTGATGCTATGTGATTCGTTCTCCACATTTCACTAGTTTCAATCCCACTTCTTCACCCCTGTGAGCATCACCCGATGCAATGAGTGCTAAGTGAACTATTTCAAAAATCATGAGAAATTAGTCAGTTACGACTACCTCTCATGGAAATGGTCATACGTTTGAATGACTTACCTAACACAGTTGAATCCCAAAAATGATATCTAATATAA
>APFE030764059.1:121338-169268 GCA_000404065.3 Pinus taeda | reverse complement strand
CAGTTACCTATTAGGTATGAAATTGGAACAGAACTCCTTACCAACTTTAAATAGACCATGTCCACTCACATATCTGATCATATTCATGAGTGGTAGCGTCATCGTCGAATGGTAAAAACATATGTTCCTGGTCAGCTTTTAGCTGAGTGGTTTATTAATTCCTTATTGTCATCCATCACTAAGGACATGGAAAAAAGTGGAGTTGTCACTGAAGAGCAAGTCATTACTCATGCCCAATATTTAGATTTGATCTATACACAATCTAACACACTCTACAACAAAATTCTTGATGCTCCTAGACCAACCTTTTCCATTCTGCCCTCTCCTAAATCGAATAGGGACTCTCATGCCAGTGACAGTGTGATAGGTGCCTCAAGCACGCAAACCGCGAGAGGTCCATCTAGTCAAGCTCTTGTTGTTTCTAGTCAAAATGCAAATGACAATTTTCTTGCCTTGGGGATTAATACTCTATCATCTGACAAAGGCAAAACTCCAAAGCAACCAGGGGGCAAGAAGAAAGGGAAAAATGATAAGAAGAAACAAGAGAATTCCACTCCTGAAAAATCATTTGAAAACCCTACTGCAGCAAAGAAAGCTCCTCGTTATCCATGTTTGATATTTAATGAGGAGCATTTTATGAGAGATTCTCCACATCGAGCTGAGATTTCCAAACTTTTGAAGGCTTTGAATACCTCAGCGGTGTTGATTGACTCGTTTCCAAACCCAGAAACTAATCTAGTTGTTATTGATAATGCTTCCACATCCCAAGTGCTTATGCTATCCATCACAAACAAGAAAAATGATGTTTTGATATCGAAAAGGAATAAAGATTATGGGAATCCATCATCGTCGAACATCTAGGCTACAGATCAACCTAGTGGTTCGACAATGACTTCACCAGAAGTAGTTCCACTCATTATTCCTGAATTAACTATAAAGCTACTAAAGGGAGTCGTACATAAATCAACATTTAATCCTTGTGCTCGAGCTACTCAGAATTATAATATAGTGGAGGATTTGGCTCAATTGCCATCTGCTATGTTGACACTTGAGGTATTGTAAAATTGTCCCTCCCAAAAGCAGGATTTGTTATCAGCAATAGGTGGGATCGATCCAACGGATTCCAATCTTGTCACCTTTAATAATAAAGGATATACACCTTAGTTACTGGCCCAACTCACTTTCCTTATACATGTAAAATCCCTCAATAAAAATGTTCATCGAACCATCATTGATGAGGTGGCATCTACTTGTATTATGTCAATGAGTTGCTAGAAAACTCTTGGTTCACCACCCTTGTCACGATCACCAACAACATTAAAAGCGTTCGATGGAAGAATGTACACCCCATATGGGATTTTAAGTAACTTGCAAGTGGAGCTAGGGGGTAAGAGAGTAGAAACTGAAGTTGATGTCATTGATGGAAACCTTGATTACAATATTTTACTAGGAAGGCCCTGGATTTACACTATGGCTACTGTTGTGTCTACATATTTTAGAAAGATTGCATTTCCCTTCCAAGGTGGAATCATAATCATTGACCAACTAGCCTTTTTTTCTAACATTTCACAAGCTACTGGAAGCATTCCATTGATCCATGGAAGTTCACAATCGCTTCAAAATGTTGGATTAGGTATCCTAAAAGACCCTTCCTTAATGGGTACTTTTTCCCTCCCGCCTCCATCTAGTTTCGCAGAAGTGGCCACAGAGGAAACCTGTCAAATGATCTCTTCTACATCATCTAAGTTTAAGAAGAGTTTTGACCATTTTGATAGTGAGGATCATCGCAAGGAGTTTCCACCAAGCCCCATAGAATCTTTGTAACAATCAATTTTCTGGGCTTGGGGGGCAAACCCGAATCAACACTCGACGAGTGTTTGGGTAGATAGGTCTTTATAATTTGGTACCTCTTCTGATCCTTGGTCTCACATACATACTACAGACGAAGGAATCATCCAATCAATGATGATAGGAGAGATGTCATGGGAAGGTTACCATCATCATTCCCACCTTCGCGATGACAATGAAGATTATTCACACGACCTCAATCACCCCTCAATTGTTGATTTTTTATTAAATTTTGTAAATACAGTAGATTCCGAGCAAAATCTTTCCAACATTGAAGAAACTATCACCATTAATATTTCGACCAAACCTAATGTTGTATAGAATATTCACATTGGCAAATCTTATTCTCCATAAGAACTAGAAAACTACTGTGCTCTTTTTCGTGAATTCAGAGATGTCTTTGCATGGTCATATGAAGAAATGTCGGGCATTGACCTGAGAATCATTGAGCATGAAATCAAGATGTATCCAGATGTCAAACCAATACAACAACGGCTTCGACCTGTTCATCCAAAGAAAGCCACTGCCATTAAAGTAGAGGTTGAAAAACTTTTGCATGCTGGTTTCATTTACCCTATTCCTCTCACTGATTGAGTATCGAATATTGTTCCTGTGATGAAAAACAAGCAACGATTAGAGTGTGCGTCGATTATAAGGATGTAAATTAAGCATGTCAAAAGGACAACTATACTACACCCTTTATCGACCAGATTATTGACAAATGTTTTGGATGCAAAATCTTTTCATTCATGGATGGATTTTCCAGATACAATAAAATCAATAGCCGTCCATAGGACTAGTCAAAAACTGCATTTATATATCCGTGGGGCACATTCGCATATCGTAAATTACCTTTCGATTTGATGAACATGGGGGAAATTTTTTAGAGGGCAATGAATTATGCCTTCCATGACATCAAACACATCATTCAACCATATCTCGATGATCTGCCTGCTCATTCATGAAAACAGACTGATCATCCACAACATTTGAGAGCCATATTTTTACGTTGCCGACACTACAGGATACGACTCAATCTACACAAATGTGTGTTTTGCATTGGTTCCGGTCGATTTGTTGGTTTTTTAGTTTCTAAGCATGGATTTTCACTCAACCCATTTAAGGTTTAGGCAATCCTTGACATGCCTCCACCTTCAAATTTGCTTCAAATTCAGAGAATCCAAGGGAAAGCTAACTTTCTGAGGAGGTTCATTCCACATTATGTTGAGCTCGCTAAAGGTTATACACGTCTTTTGAAAAAAGGAGTACCCTGCCATTGGGATTAGGTTGCGTAAGCTTCCTTTGATGCTTTAAAATATTCCCTGATAAAAACATCATTAGTGTATGCTCTTGTCTATCAAAAAGACTTCAACCTGTATCTCGTCGCTGCAGATACAACCATCGCCATGGTTTTAGTGCAAGAGGATAACAAAATTGAAAATCCTATATATTATTTAAGTCGTAATCTTAATGATACAAAAAGCAAGTACTCTTATGTTGAAAAGTTGGCTTTAGCAACCGTTCAAGCAATACAGAGATTTCGACACTATGCACTCTTTCGCAAAACTACCATTGTGTCAAATTGCAACCCTATGACAGACATTTTGTCACGTCAATTGCTGTGGGGGAAATATTCCAAATGGATAGCCATTTTGTAGGAGTTTGATCTGGAATTCACCAAATCCAAGTCAAAGAAGTCTCTTGTCTTTGCAGAGTTACTTTGTGACCTTCCTTCATCATCCAACAATTTAACATCCCAAGCATCAATCGTGGATGAGACTCTGTTTTTGATATCGTTAAGTGATCCATGGTATGGAGATATACTGGTCTATCTCCAAACCCAAACTTTTAGGCCTAACTCCTCTCGCTCTGAGTAGCGATGTATCTGATACCAAGCCAAAGACTATCTGATTGTTGGTGATACATTTTACCGTCGTGGTGTCGATGTGATTCTATGAAGGTGCCTCGTGCATGAGGAGGCTGAAAAAGTCTTGAATGATTGTCATTCAGGTGCTTATTGGGGGCATCTATTTGGTTACGTTACTACACAAAAGATCTTATGAGTTGGTTACTTCTGGCCCACCATATTCAAAGATTGCATAATTGCAATCAGAAGTTGCCATGCTTGTCATATTTTTGATCGCAAAACCAGATTACCACCTACATCACTGCATCCAATCATTGCTATTGGCCCATTCACTAAATGGGGAATTGATTTCATGACATGTAACCCACCTCAGCTGGGGGGCATGGGTATATTATAGTCGTTGTCGACTATTTTACAAAATGGGCCGAGGCAATGCCTACATTGAACAACATCGGCGAAATGGCTACTCTTTTCTTTTTCAATCATGTAGTTTCTAGATTTGGTGTACCATAGGCTATAGTCACAGATCACGGGTTGCATTTTTGCAATCACATGATGATTGAATTAACTGCCAAATTAGGACTGTCCCATGATAGTTCTACTCCATATTATCTGCAGGCTAATGGACAAGTTGAGGAAATCAACAAAGTCCTTAAGCGCATGCTGCAGAGAATGATTGGAGTCCATAAACAGAATTGGCATTTAATCTTGTACTCAACTCTGTGGGCATATAGGACGTCGGCAAGAAATGTGACCATATTTATGCCCTTTCAGTTGGTGTATGGGCTAGAAGCAGTCTTACCAATTCAGTGCAAAACCTCATCCCTCAAGTTTGCAATCGATCTGCTTCCCGAAACTTTTGAAGAAGAGACTCGTTTCTTGGAATTAATCCATTTGGATGAAACCCATCGTGATGTCACATTGGCTAACAAAGCACATAAGAAATGCATCAAGGCGCAATATGAAAAAATGTCAAGTCTCGTGTCTTCTCAAAAGGTGACCTGGTCTTGCTTTACGATCGGGATTCTGAAAAATTAGGAGCAGGTAAATTTGAACCATTATGGATGGGCCCTTACATTGTTAAATGAGTATTGACAAAAGAAGCCTATGAGCTTATCGACTATGATGGGATTCCACTGTCACATCCCCGAAACAGGTTGTATCTTAAACGTTACTATGCTTGATTAAGTGCAGTAAATTCATTGTACATATGATTTTATTGCATTTTGAGTGTTTTCTTTTAGAGTTGTCATTTTGGTTAGGTAATCTACTTCACATTTGTTACAAATGTCAGACTTTTTGGAACCATTTGTTCGGTATGCCAATGAAGCTATTCGTAGTACAAAGAACTTATCTTCTGCGACCTGGGCCATTTTCGCTCCAAGCGGTGAGTTAGTGAGTTTTAGGGGGATATGTATTGGTCGATCAATGCAAAACATCACTGAGTATAGCGCGTTGATTGAGCTTCTCTCTGATGCCACTTCACATGGCATATGCCAACTCATTGTCAAGCTAGATTCACAACTCGTCATTCTATAGCTTACTTGCATTTATTCCATTCGAAACCTAGCTATTTATCGCATGTTCCTAAGAGTCAGGATTTTGGAAAGACATTTTAATTCCATCCAATATCAACACATTTCTAGGAACTTAAACACATTGACTGATTCATTAGAAAACTATGTGTTAAATAGACATTTGCAGCATTTGTAAAGAAAGCATTTCGCATCAACATTGCATTAGGATTTCATCACTTAGCCAAAATAAAACTATAAAAATCAAAAGTAGATAGTTGTTTATAGTTTTTACAAAATGTTTTGTGTACAAGACAAAATCGGTCATCTAACCAAGAAACTCAAAATGAATGCAAAAAAACAACCTAGACTAGTGATGCTGGTGATAACATGTCACTGCTTGTACTATCACTCGCAGGAGCCTAGTCCAATGACTCGGTATGCCAGTAGTATGGCATTGTAACCTCAAAGGTGGCTCATCGGTCCTGACATCCTGAATGCCGAGAGTGAGGCCCTCAATCTGATCCTGCAACACTGACAGGGTCTTTGATATGTCCAAATCCTGAAGGATGACCCTCCCTATAGCCTCTCCTACTGGAGCGTCATCTGCCTCCAGGGGCGTGCCGCTGGTCGCACTGGTCTAATATCTGCACACACATATGAGTTTGTTTAGTCTTGGTGACATCAAAAACACATAAAAATTATAAAACTTAAAAAACAAAGATGTGGTCAAATCATTTTACCTATAGTACTCCACTGCTCACCAGCTGGTAAAGCCAAATCCAGATCGCCTCACAAATCCATCCCGACATATGGATACTCTGCAAATACCATCTTCTGGAAATTGAACCACTCAAAAAAGGCATCTGAGAAGGAGATCTATGACTGGCTGGAATGTCTAGCCATAAGATCCACCCATCTCTGCATCCATGGATCCCTCGGTGCTGGCAATCCCAGTGAAATGTTTTGAGGTTGCATCAGTGGAATTCTTTCGAAAGCAAAAGCAGTCAATATGGATCCATAACCAAATTTATTGGTTCTTCCATTCTTTACTTTGGACATTTGTTCTCTTACGACAGGAAGTATCACTCACACCAATTGAACACCTTCGGTTCCAGGCATTCTAGGGCATACTGCATGTAATATTTGTTCGCTAAATCTAAGGCCGCCTTGCTAGCCAATCTAGCAAAGGTAAATAAAATGGTCCTCAAAGGTCGATCATTAACGTCCCAGATATTTATCTTACCGTCTCTACTGGGTTGAGATCCATCCCTGCAGAACTGACGAATGTAATCTTTCACAGATTCACCCCCACGAGCAAAGCCTGATAGTGAAAGAGGGGCACCACGCCTAGACAAATTTGTCAGGAAATAAATATCCTCAACCGTGAAAGGAATAAATTTTCCTCTGATCTGGAACACTTGGTCAATGGGATCCCAAGCATTGAGAAGATATTGCAACAAAATAATCGATTGCATCATGCTGGATATGCAGAAAAACTTCATTAAGCCACAGTTTCTTAATGCATCCACTGTGCCCTAGTCATGTAAAGCAATCATATCCTCCTCTTCATGTTCTTTTTCATGCCATGTGACAACCATTTTTATCCAACAAATATCTGAAATGCAAACAATAGATGAGTTAGGATAAAATTTTGAGCAAAAACAGGTAAAAATTTGATGAAAAACACGGTGTAAAGTTGCCTTTCTGCGCCCATCGCATCCTGTCTTTGAGCAAGGTGAGATGCGTACTGACTGGCCTATTGATAGGTTAGTATGCATCATACCTTTTGATACTAGCTAGGTGCGATGA
This sequence comes from Pinus taeda, assembly GCA_000404065.3. NCBI lineage: Eukaryota > Viridiplantae > Streptophyta > Pinopsida > Pinales > Pinaceae > Pinus > Pinus taeda. Next base: position 162,227 of record APFE030764059.1, on the reverse strand, counting down.
TTGAGGAACATAATCTTTAAACCGCAGGGGCCCAGAAAAGTGGAAAATCTTGCTCAGAATCAAGAAATGATGGAATGAAAATGGAGAGCTCAAGGATAGCTCCTACCTGGTCTGGACGGCACGGAAAATGGTCCACAGGATCTACCGAAATCGACTGGTGAAATTTGAGGGGGAAAACTGCTCCAGAGCTCCAAAATCCCAAATTTGAAAAGAAATGATGAAAGTGAAAGGTAAAACTGCTTTTTTATGTTTATTATTCATGTACTTCAAGTAAAATGTGAGTTTTGGTTCATATATATGAATTTCTAATCAATTTTATGGAGTTTTGAGCAGGTCAAATGAATGATGAAAGAATCTGATGTGCTAAACAGTGAATTGAACAACTTTGACCACCATTCATGAATAGCTTTTCATTTCGAGCTTATGTAAAAATGAAACTGAATTCAAGCATAGTTTTTTCATTTCGAGCTTGTGTAAAAATGAAATTGAATCCAAGCATATTTTTTCGTTTCAAACTTGTGTAAAAATGAAACCGAATCCAAGAATAGTTCCCCATGGTCCAAGCTTGTCAAAAAATGAACCCATTTACAAGTAATTGACCTTTGTTATTGCCATTCTATCAGCCTTTTGAACCTTGGTTGTGTACATCCCATCACCACCATCCCTTTGGTCGATCATACACTTCCACTTGGTTGTTTTACTCTTTTCTGAGGAACAGTCACAATGAGTGGTCTTATTAGCCAGCCTCTTCACAGAAATCAACATGTTTTGAGACGTTCCAACATCACCGGAACCAGTTGCTACCCTAGACACCACTCATTCCTCAAAATAGAGTCCTCTTTAAACCCTTTTCAGACTCGTTAAATATGAAAAGATTGTCAAGTGCTTGCTTTTTCCAGCTCATTAAAGTATTGGAAATGTCATCCCTCCTGTATTATTTTATCCTTTTTCAGACTTGAGGGATTACTTTATGAAAAAGAACTTGTGGAGTTTTATTTTCGTCCTTTTCCAAACTCTCTAAACATGAAAAGGACCGAGTTATCCTTGTCGTTAAACTCGTTAAAACAATAGCGACAAACTTGTCCATCTAGATGAGATCGAGTTTCACTGTCGCTAGACTCGTTAAAATATTAAATAGTGACAGGTTTGCCCAAAGGGCGAATTATAGAACAAGCATATGTTATCCTCCTCAAGCTTGCCAAAAATAAAGAGGTACTGGTCAGCAATGACTGGGGAAAAAGGGGAAGAAACTTGAAGAATTTATGGTAACAAGTCGTTCTTGAACATGACACGTTCACTTCATCACCATTATTGAGTTGGGTTGGGTTATTCCGTTCACTGATCATCTCACCATTGGTCTTTCATACCATCCATCTTTTGGGGTTAACGCTACCAATTCATCTCAGTGTCACTGACATGTTCAAGAGAAGTCATTCAGTTGAGAAATCACCATCCAGTTAATGTCTCATCCACCGCAATACCGCCAACCTTCATTTTTTCATGACTGCCATTCCTGAACCTTGTGTCGTCAGTTCATTTTTCACTTCCAAAAAATCATTTGCTTCATTTTGTGTTGTAGATGTGGGATACATCAAGGCCCTCCTATGAAGAGTCACTTCTTGTAGACATCAGCTCATTATCCAATAAGTTGACTTAGAAACAACCCTTTCAATGCTTTGGAGCTTGCTTACATCAATGGCAAGTTTCTCACTTCCAGCGAGAGGTTGACATCAATGGCCTTCGACCGAAAGATTTTGTGTGGTGTTCGACATCATATCATGTATTCACACCACATGAATTGTACAGTAGTACCTGGAGGGTCATTATCATTATTGGTGATTCCTCTCGCGTCTGTTAACAGTTCACATCATTGGCTGGTAATCAGGCAATGTCTTTCCATGTTTGACTTCAAGAAATATCTTCACATGGATTGACTTGTACTTCGAGCGAAGATTGGATGAGTTTGAAGACCCCATATCTAGTTTCATCCATCGAGGCTGCGATATATTTAGGAATATAAAAACAACAAATGTATAAAGGCTCTACACAAATTGTCATCCTAACCATGGATGATGACTCTATATCTGAAGATTCACTAGTCTGTATCTGCAGACAACTATCTAATCTATGTACATGAAATGAATTTATAAAGCTGAGCATGGGAATGCCTCCCTCAACAAGATCATGAAACTTATATTATGATTATGTATTGTATTGTAACTTATGCAGGTCACCTTCGAGTTCGAAACTTCGGATCCTCATGATAAAGCATTTCACCAGACATCAATATTTATGACTTCATACTTTAGGGGGCAACTGTTATAGACATATTTGGGCACATCAAACCCAAAATTATATGTCAATGTATTAGGGCTCATCAACCCCTAAAAGAGTTGTTTCGTACCTTAAAGGAACATAGTCATCTAAATACATCATTCCCCAAAATTTCCATCTAAGAAACCATCCAAAAACTGCCTAAATTGAACCATACTGACTGTTCCACTGGAAAAGTGCAATGCATACTGAGTGGTACACTACCAGGGTGTGATGCATACTATTTAGGCCTTCTATAGGGTGCGATGGGTGAGGATGGACAAATGTCTAGGACATTTTTTGGTTGATTGTTCATGAAATCTTCTAGAACTTTCTCCTATGCAACTTGCCTCTCTGAATTCGCCCAAGGATGAATAAGGGATCTAAGAAATCTCCAATCCCTTCTCTTGTGGAACCCATTGTAACAAGTGGAATGACACTAATCAAACCTCATGGATGACTCACACCCTTGCACACATCTATAAATGGATCCCTCATCTAAGAGATCTGAAGGCTGGAATATTGTGAATTGCAAGGAAGTGCTAATAGTTTGTAATTGAGGAAAGAGCATTGTATTCTTGGAGTGATATTGCTATTTCATGAGGTGAAGAAGGATTGAAGCTGGGAGGATGATGTTGGATCAGAAAACTGGTTTGTAATTCTCCATTCTATTAATAAAGTTCTTCAAGTTTTCTTCCATATGATTGTGCAATTGTGAATGTTATCATTTGTTCATTATATATCTGATTCTGTAATGTTTATGTTTTAATAGATCACGATGCTTTGACGGTTCTTTGTTTCTATATTTGTGCAAGTACACTCCAACCATGTTAAGTATGGGGAGGAGTTGCAGGCTCTATCAAAGAGGAGAGAGATCAAGCAAGGGATTACGCGGAAGTTCTAGGTTGGTTCCATTATCTTTCTCTTATCAGTTGCACATAGAAGGAATGGTTGAATTGCTTTAAACTGTTGTTTCTAGGGTAGATGCCAAACCTAGAGGGCTAGCATTCTTTAGGAATACTAGCTTTCCCAGAAACACTGAACCCTCGGCTTGATGATTTAAGGATGAAATGTGTTAAAATCCCTTGCAATTCATTCATCCCCCTCACAAAACCCCTTTTCCTAAAGTTTAAAATCTTTTTGCCTAGGAAAACCACATGATAAAAATATTTTATGTAACGAAACCCACCAAATTACATTTATCCTAAGTACTAAGTGTATGGAAAGTGCATAATATTTTGTATACCTAAGTACAATACCCCTTCCACTCATTTCACCTTGTATTAACTTTTAATTAAATATATAAAATTCCTGAAAAACCCATTGGCCTATATACATTTAACTCCTTTATATAAAATAACCCCACCCCTTAGTTTAGTTATAAACTTTATGACTACCCCATATCCCACAAAATATATTAAAATCCCGCCCTCAGTTCTTAATCCTGTATTAAAGTGCCTCGATGAGATTAAGCTTAACTTAATCCTATACTGCTGGTGATTAGACCCATGGCCCCCCCGAAAAAAATTTGGGTAAATCATCATGCAAATCCATCTCCTGACCACCGCTGATCATCCCTTCCCCACATCCAATGACTCATAATCATATCAGCTGTGCCCAACATTTGTCCTTTACCTGCCCGATAAGGCGGTTTTCCTCGACCCTTAGAATGCTACGTGTCACGCACTCGACTAGATCAAGTGAGCTCCCCTCAAAACCACTTCCCTCTCAAAAGTGGTGTGATGACCCCATTAAAACTACATTCACGTATAAACAAAAAAAAAATTGCCCACTATTCATCAATTAATGAACCCACCAAAATTAGCATTTTTCTATATAAGACCAGCTACCCCTTTTCTCACTCTTTTCGTGCATTTGCTAGTGAGAACTCAGAAAGCCATTGCGACCCCTACAAACAGTGAATTTGCTCACATACCTCTACCATTGCTCCACAGATGCTGCAAACAACTCAGTTCATTCACCAATCTGTACCAGAACCGTATGAACCTCTACAGCCTCCATCAACCACCATTTACAGTCAATTTCGCCCAATTCCAGGTATTTAACTGTGGAAAACCAACTCCATTGTCAAATTCCAAGTAAATTCACCCTCTTAACACTATTAATTAAGTTAAAAAATATCAAATTTACTTTGATTTTAACACGCTAATCCATAACCATCTGCAAGATCGGCGTTGCCCTAAAAACTCTAACTTACCCCCCACACTCCAATCCACAAAACTGAGTATGGTTGCCCCAGTTGTAATGGATGTAAGGCCCATCTCTACACCTCATTTAGACCTGGACCACCTTCCTTTAGCTAATAAAGATTTCCAAATAAAATATATCATTGTCCTAAACTCCCTGCTCAAAGTACATTGCCAAAGTAGGCATAGATACCTCAACCATGCTAATGAGATTGGCCTTTGGGAGTCAAATTTGCCCAAATACCAGTTCCCCCAAGTCCACATTTTCCCAGATATTATCCACTACTTTCATGCCAATTACATCCTTAGTCAGAGAGCATTCATGTCCCCAAACCAAACCATACTGTCCACCATCTCTGCTGAGTCCATAAATGAAATTTTGCAGCTCCAACCAAGGCCAAACCTAACTCCCCTCTCAGTTGGAGACCTGTTGGACCAGTACCCCAAGCTTAGCCCTGCAAAATTGGCCTATTTATTCCAAACCTTCATCAGGGAGGAGAAGCACATCCCTAAAGACTCCCGTCCATATGTAGCTGCTATTTTTTCCCCATGGGGCCAGAACATTGTAGCCATGATATCATGTGTTTTGGGGTACACCACTAGTGAATACATTGACAAATTAATACTTTCCTTCATGTCAATCTACACTCCAGGACAACCTCCTACTGTCATTTATGACTATGCCCAATTTATAGCTCATAGGATGAATGAATAATTCCTTAATATGAGCAATGCAAGAATTTTCAAGTATTCCTCAGTCTTATACCATATGTTCTTGTATTATCAATCTGATAAGTTTCCATTCACCTATCAGAAGTTGGACACTAAGGGTTAGCCCAAGTCAGTCATTTTTTGAACCCCACTGGTCCACCAATATCAGTCTCCATCATTTTATTCTAATTTCATTGATTTATTTGTACACCCAGTCATGGAAATGTTGACTGGAAGCCCTCCTCCTAGAATCAGTCCATAAATAAAGAGAGTCCTCCAACATTCCAAGCAAACCAAAGTGGGTGACTGGTACCTTTATTAGAACCATACAGAAATCAGAATATATGGTTGCATGCTTGCACCATATAAGTTGCCAAGATACCTCCCCATGAGGTTGTTTGCCTTAGAATATTATAGGAAAATCATCAATATAGATGAAGTAAACTTCATCAATGCCAAGAAGAAAGCCAATTTCATAATCAAAGATCAATTGGGTCCCTTCATCTGCAATTACAGAGAGGCAAGGAAAGAGGCAAAAGGTCAAACTAGGACCCTTCATCCACCACCCCATTACAAAAATAGAGGCATATGCCAATCAAACAGAATGGGTGGAAGGTACCCTAGTAGACCAAGACAGAAGTAGGGTAGACATAGAGAATACTCTCATTGACCTAGAAAGATAACTTGATGAGGGTTCTTTCTTGCAGGTATCAGAACAACCATACAAACTAGAGACAACCATGAGTAACCCTCCAATTATGTAGAGTCCTCAAAATGAGGAGAAGAACCTAAAGAGAAGTAGGGAGGAGGCCACTACATCAGCAAGAGGAACCTCACACACTCAACCAGAAACAAGCCAAGAAAAAAAGCAGAAAATGAATCATGTCTCTGAATAGGAGGATACAGATAGCTCAACTGAGGTCACAAACTGATCCAGATCTTGGGAGGAGTACCCCAAGATCTAAAAGATTGAAATGGATCTTGGGAGGAGAGACCCACAAGATTTGAAAACTTGCAATGGATCTTAGGGGAAAGGCCCCCAAGATCTGAAAACTTGAAATTGCGAGAAGAAAAATAGGAGACTGCCCAATAAACAAAACCACAAAGAAACTTTTTATTAAAAACCAAGTGGAAATAAACCAGCTAGAGCAATGGTAGCTTATCTCTGAGAAGAGATGTGATAGCTACATGCCTCTGAACTGTAAAGGCTACATTGTGGTGGACAATCTCTCCTTTTACAAAATGTGACTTGTTATTTATAGTATTTTTCTGTTACAATACCACGGGTCAATTCCATGGGTGAATGAATACCATGGGTGGATTTTACAATACCACGAGCGGATGCCATTTACAATACCATGGGTAAATTCCATGGGTCGATGAAGAATATGGGTGGATGAGTATCATGGGTTGATGCCATTTTCCATTCAAATCACAAACACGCAAGGAAACAGAATTAGGCCACCCACTTTGTCTGAAGGCATGCAAGAGCCTTCCACATCACAAACTCAGATGTTGGAAAGGCAGCTTAGTGTGGAAGTGTCTTCGTTCAGCAGGCTTGTTGACAGAGACTGGGACATCAAGGAAAGGTACAAAGAAATCAAAATGAGGAACAAAAGGCTCAAGGCCCAAACCTATGCTCAGTACATAAAACTGACTCCCACCAATCAAACAAGGCTAATGTCAGCCTTTGAAATTAAAGAGGGAAAGCTACAAATGTCTTTCATCAAACCTACAACCCAATAGCCAAAGACAACATATGATTTCAAAAAGGTATACTTTGAAGTGTTGGAAAGGGATATCCATCCCATAAACCAAATTGAACTCCACAAACAAGCTAGAGAGATGATATACTCCACCCTGGCAGGTAAAGCCATAGCTTCTCATCAGCTACAAAACTCTTTAAACAACATTTCAACACAATTTCAGTTAGAGAAGGCCTCCTCATAGGCCAAGGATACCAGGATCAAGTCCTTAGAAGACTTAGTGATTGAAGTGGGACATGATCCCAAGGATATAAAAGCCACAGAGCAACTTATTGAAAAGAAGAACAATGATATAGCTGCATTGAAGAAATAGCTAAAAATACTTCAGCTACAACATCTGCAAACATTGGAAGTCCTAAAAACCTAGTAGAAGCATGAAGAACTCATGGACTTAGTCTTAAAGCTGAATGATCAACTAAAAGAGATAGAAAAGGAATTGGATGCTTTAACCCAATTAAAACAAGCGGATGTGGCGACTTCTTCAACAAATGTTATCCCTACAGTCTCCACAACAGTGCCATCGACATTATCAACATCTTTGGCACCTACAACTCCACTTGCAACAACGTTTCCAGTAACAACAGAATCTACATCAATAGCAAGTGCATCAGGAGAGAAACCAACAAAATTGATTAAATCCATGGAAGAGATGTCTATCCAGGCTACAAACAGGTTAAGAGAAAAGGTTGCAAGTTTGGAAACTGACTACAAACTTGCCCAACTTAAGCAAAAAGAAGAAGCACAAAAAGCCCAAAGAATAAGTGAAAGAACGAAAGTCTTAGAGAAATACTTAACACTGGAGAAACCGCTTGGGAAAACCAAGGAAATATTGTGGGCCAATATCATTGACTCTGTCAATGATATTTGACCATCAATTCAAGTTATTTTTTAGTAGACAGAGTTAGTAAAGATAGCTATAGAAGCTATCCAAAAAGTAAAGGAAGAGTTGGGAGATAAGCTTGAGGATGCCAATAGACTCATCCACTTCCTCAACAACAAGAATAGATATGAGCTCCATGAGCTAAATATAGAAGATAGGACTAACGCCATTTTCGAAATAAGGAAGGTCCTTTTCGAAAGGAACCTTATGCTTAAGTTAGAAGAAAAGTGCCACAATATGTAGGTAGTCATTGGTAGGTTCATGGTTAAATTCCAAATTTTGAGGGAGAAAGGTCTTCCCAGTCCTTTAGTTATCAATGACAAACTCATGACACAGTTCGACTATGGTAATAGACTCAGACAATTGGCTAAGGAACAAGCCAGCTCTTCATCCATAAAAGCATTGCCAACAGGCAAAGTTTTGTACAACACATTTGAAAACCTGTTTTCCTAGAGCATGAGATCAAACATTTATTCCTCACCAAGCCAAATTTTTCCAAATATACTGAAGCTGATGATATCAATAGGAGAATGATGAATGTAAAATTACCCAATGCAGAATGGTGGGAGACAATGACTGATTTACTGTGATAAATTTACAACAAAAAGTTATTGCATAGTAAAAATAGAACAATGAGTAAACAAGTGAAAACAACACATCAATGTCAAAGAGTATCAGCTAAAAGGTAAAAGTTGAAGAAGATTCCAGCGTGAAACACCACAATTGCAAGCCAACATAAAGGGCTACAAATCCAACCATAAAATCTAGCAGTACCAAATAAAAAGGGACAACATGAAACAGTTCAATAACTGTCTCTATCTTCTTGCAAGAAGATATTTATATTTTCTAGATTAAATATCAAGTTGTTTTGAGATATTTTGTAATAATTTTTGTATAAGTACTTCACAAATAGAAATATGCAGTGTGGATTCCAAAACATTTCTATAGACTTCTTGTTCTTAAGTCTGAAATTCTATTGTATCAATGACTGGATCAGCTAGCTGGATCAAGGAATAAAGATCAGATATTTCACTGAATTAACAAAGTTCAAATAAGTATTATCTCACATTCAATGTTATTTTTCTTTAAGTTTTTCCACAACCTTACTTATATCTCTAAAAATGTAAATGCTATAACATGGAATGATCTCTCAGTAATTGCTTAGTTGCACTCTGTTTTGACTGTTATGCATACTGAATGTTTTCTTCACAAATATAAGTTAAGGAATTCTTAACTGCTCCTTAGTTTAGGTAGTTCCTTGTAATCTATAGAAAAGGATTCTTAATTTCCCTTTGTTCATGATTATCCTATGTTCTTCATTCTAACCCTAGTCTGAGAATTCTTAGGTGCTCTCTCACCCTGGTTAAGATCATTTCACCCATTCGACCTAAAGATTTGCACTTTACTTTGCTAGCCTGCCCTGTGAACATTCCCTTTAACGAATTGATCCAGTTCTGCTATCCATTTATTGACTCCATAGCCCAATGGCTTAAAGACCTTGCTCTATCCATCTGTTCCAAGAATTCCACCACCCAACCTTCAATTCAAATCCAAAACCCTATGAATATTAAGAACTAGCCTAAAATCACAGCAAACAAAGCTAAATCATATAGAGAGAGCCTCTCTGAGTCATAGGTTGACTAGAGGCTATACTTAAAAGATTGGTTTATGGTTACCTCAGTTTCTTCCTTCTTCTGATAACTTCTAAGGAAAATTCTAAGTGATAACACTTGACACTTCCAAATTAGTTATGACTACGATCTTAGCAGGGTCCACCATTAATCCTTGTCTGCACACTACATGACCTAGCAAGATTCTGAAAGTGACAGAAAATAAACACTTCTTCAAGTTTAGTGTAATATGATACCTCCGTTACGTATCTAGCATCAAGCACAAACTAGGTACATGGCATTTTACCAGTCCAAACACTGTCTAATCATCAAAATATACCTCCAAAAACTTGTGAATGAATTATTTGAATGCTGCAATGACTACGCGCGAGAAGATCGCCGACACATTTTTGAGCCCAAAGGCATTATTGTATACTGAAAGCATCCCAAGTCAGTCACAAAGGTAGTCTTACTCCTGTATTATGGCGCAATCTTTATCTGATGGTACCCAGAAAACCCATGAGTGAATGGATATGTTTCTTGCCTACCAACATTATCCAATACCTCATCTGTGAACAAAGTTGGAAAAGGATCATGAACGCAAGCATCGTTTAGCTTCCTGAGGTCTATGAAATTCCTTATCTCATGCTTCTGATTCTTTCACTAAACCACCATTGGACTCACCCAATCGGATTCTTCCACTAGTTCAATAATACATACTGCCAACATCTTGTCCAACTCTAGGTGGACCTTTTCCTTTTGTTTAGGATTAAGGCAATATGGCCTCTGCTTAAAAGGCTTCGTGCCTAGTTTCAACATTATTTTCATCACTCCTAAGTCACCTATGATACCTTTTAAGCGTGAAAAATATGTGGGGAAAAAATCCTGATATTCGCAGAGAAACTCCGCGACCTTATCCACTGTAGCATCATCCCAGTAGTCTCCTATCTTTGCAAACTTAAGCTCCGCCTTTGTTCCAATGTTCACATGTCTGGTTTTCAGCGGTGCAGCGATATCTGGATTCTCTATTGGCAGTCCCTCAACTCCATGGTGACCTTCTACCTCTAGGATATTAATTTTCCTTGGATCCTCATCTTCTAAATTAGTAGTCACATTATAGCATTCTAGCGATGGTGCAGCTGGGTGGTCCAATCTGGTTGAATCAAATCCAAGGCATCCTATTGGATTCTGAAGATCTCTTCCTTGACCTCCTGCAACACTTCATTAATGCATTCAAATCCATCCTCAAAGCTTAATGTCATCAAGAATCTTTGTCTCAAATTATCCCATTCGTCTATGTTGTGGTAGAGCTCTGTTTCCAGTTATCAATTCATTCATATTACATCCAAAGTGTGGCAGAACAAATTCACCCACTCTGGTTGTGGCTTTGCTCCATAAGCGTTAGTCCATTTTTCTAATTGATCATGCAAATTACTCCTCCCATCATATTTCTCAGTCAGTCGCACTTTTGGGCAGCCAAACCAGACCCTCATCATTCCTCTGTATTCACGCCATCCATCAAAATTGTCTTTATGTGTACCCCACCATCCTACGGGCCTAGCGGAAAATGCCAAATCCAAGGCTTGGAACTAATGCTTCTCTGGTACTATAGGTTTTAACCCCACACAAAAATTACCTACATACAAATTCTAAAACAAAGAAAATAAACAATGCAAGAGGATAACACATAAAACACATATACACAGAGATTTCCCCTGGATCCCAAAACCAGGACTACCAGCTTGATTTTTCATTATATTCCTTTCAATGTTACAATACATATTTATACATGTCGAATCATACACTACCATGGACCGAAAACCATCGCGTCCAAAACCATGAACCGAAAACCATTGCGTTCAAAACCATGTGCGAAAATCATGCACAAAACCATAGGTAGGTCCGTCGAACCTAATATAGGGTCCAAAAAAAATTTTCTCGAGGCGCTGCCTAATGTTATCACTCAGAGGTATTCCCTAGAAGTTATAAAAAGAAGGGATAATCTGAGGTAACCACAAACCAATCTTTTAGGCTTAGACTCTAGCCAACCTAAGCCCAAAGAGCGTTCTCTCTTTATAATTTAACTTTGTTTTGGTGGGATTTTAGGCTAGTTCTTAATGCTCATAAGGTTTTGATTTTGGTTGGGTGGTGAAATTCTGGGAACAGATGGATAGAGTAAGGCCTCCAAGCCATTGGGATATGGAGTCAATCAAAGAGTGGCTTAACTGGATCAGATCAATTAATAAAAGAGGAATTCACAGGGTAGGCTAGTACAACAAAAGGCAAATCCATAGGATCAAATGGATGAGGTAGTCCTAACCCGGGTGAAAGGGAAATGAAGAATCCTTAAACCAGGATCAAGATGAAGAACAGAAGGAGATCACTAGCAAAGGGCAACTAAGAATCCTTTACTATGGACCTAGGGGGGAAAACTATGGAAGTAAGGGAGAAATTAAGAATTCCCAGACCAAGATAGTTTAGCAGAAAACATAAAGAAGGTAAACAGTCAAGACAGAGAGCTTTAAAGATAATTCTGAAATATCATTCCTAGTTTACCATTCCGATTTCATAGTGACACAGGTGAATATTATAAACATGAAGAGAAAATAGTAATAAACATGAGAGATAATACTTATTTGATTTCCACTGTGCACAAGAATCCTGTGAAATGTCTTTAACTTTATTCCATGATCCAGCAAACCAATCCAATCTTGATTACAACAGCTCCTTAACTTGATAAGAAAAATGTCTATAGAAGCGTCTTTGAAACCACCTAATTACTCCAAAATATGAAGTATTTATACCAAAAAATATTACAAAATATCTCATAACAGTTTGAGAGCTATTCTAGGAAATCAAAAATATCTTCAAGCATGAAGATATAGACAGATGGACAACTGCTTCTTGTTGTCCCTTTTATTGTGATTGTGCTGGTGATTGTAATTCATATTTGGCTCTTTTTTTTGACTGATATACGTGTGCTAGAATTACTTTATGTCTTCAACCTACTGATACTCTTTACCTGCTACTCTTTGACTTTGTTTTACCTATTTTACCTGGCTACCATATGGATTTACTGCAGTAACTTTATAGTAAATCTGTTAATTTGACCCACCACTCCTCTTTAGGTAATTTTACCATTAGCATCTTTCGGTATATCTCATAAGCTTCGGTGTACTTGGAAAACTTTGGCTTGTTGGCAAACAGGTGCTTTACTTCATATTCCAGGAAGAAGAGATTTTACAGATTATAGTACAATACCTTTCCTGTGGGTAAAGGTTTTACCCCTGAAGTGCTACCTTGGTCGTTGGCCAACTTGTTTAGTCTTTCAACATAGTCCTCTTGGGTCATAAGCTTGTCATGAATGACCATAGGACTGGGGAGGCTATTTTCCCTCAAAATCCCAAATTTTGTCATGAATCTATCAATATCAGCTTACATGCCTTGGCACTTCTTCTCAAGATTGAGCATAAGGTTCCTCTTAGTAAGAACCTTCTTGATTTCTATGATAGTCTCTACTCTATCCTCTATTCCAAGGTCATCTAGCTAATACTTGTTCTTGTTGTTCAAGAGATTTATAAGTTGGTTGGCCTCCTCTGGCTGGTTTCCCAAATCTCCTCTTGTCTTTACTATTGCTTCAGTGGCCACTTTTACCAGTTCAGTCTACTCAAAAATGACTTGAATTGATGGCCAAACATCATTGACAGAGTCAATGATGTTGGACCAGAGCATCTCTTTTATTTGTGCTAGTGGTTGTTACGATGTTAAGTCATTTTCAAGGACTTTTATCTTTTTAGCTATCCTTTGATTCTTCTAAGTTTCTTCTTTTTGTTGTATCTATGCAAGCTTGCAGTCAGTTTCCAAGCTTGACACTTATTCTTTTAGTCTTTCAATATTTGTAGCCTGGATAGTCATTTCTTCCATGGCTTTCACTAATTCAGTTGTGGTCTCTATAGATGTACCTTCACTTGTAGATGTACCTGTGATTGGCATGGCTATAGTAGGTGTAATTGTTGGTACTAAGGAAGCAGCCAATGTAGAGGGTACGACTATAGAGACTATAGGAATCACAGTCTGTGGAGTGGTGGCCAACTCACTCTGCTTAGACTCAATTAAGTTGTCTAACTATTTCTCTATTTCCTTTAATTGATCATTTAGCTTAACGACAAAGTACATAAGCTCCTTATGTTCCTTTTGGGTTTCTATTACTTCAGCTATTTGTGGATGATGCAAATGCATAATTTTGAGTTGTTTCTTCAAGGCAGCTATGTCATCATTTTTCTTTTTGATAAGCCTTTCTACAACCTTTACATCGTTGGGATCATTCCCCAACTCTATGATTAAGTCCTCTAAGGACATTCTCCTGGTATCCTTGGCCTATGAAGAGGCCTTTTCTAGTTGGAATTGCGCTGACATATTATTCAGCAAATTTTGTAACTAGTGGCCTGCAATGGCCTTGCTAGTTAACGTGGAATAGACCATTTCTTTGGTTTGTTTGTTCAACTCTATTTGGTCGATAAGATGTATATCCTTCACCAACACCTCAAAATCTATCTTCAAGTAATATACTATAGACCTAGGATGTTGTGTGGTAGACTTCATGAAAATTATTTGCATATTACCTTCTTTTACATCAAAGGTTGACATTAACTTTGTTTGATTGGTGGGAGCCATTTTGAGGTATTGTGCATAGCTCTGAGCCTTTAACCTTTCATTTATGGCCTTTATTTCTTTGTACTTTTCCCTAAGGTCATGGTCCTGGCCATTTGGAGCCCTGAAAGAGGATACTTCCACACTCTGTTGTCTTTCTAGCATTTGTGTGGTGTAAGGTTCTTGTGTTCCTCTGGAGGCAGTGGCATGCCTGCTCTCTACCCTTATTGAACTTGTGGTTCCAGCTATTTCCTCTGTAAACTCTTGTTCTGAAAAAGGAGTTAACCGTTGCCTCTTAGCATAGGTCTGTGCAATTGGTTTCCCAAATGGAGTCGCCTTGTCCCTATCTCTTTTGGAATTCTTCTCCTCATTTAGAGGAGTCTGTACAACTGCAAGAGTACTCATGATTGGTTCTTTTTGTCTTGTTTGAGTTAGATCTTCTAATATATCTAGCTACTCTGACCCTTCCTGCTCTAGAATTCCTTCTTCTACTTGTTGCTCACTACATTCCTATGTTTCCATTTGGGATAGGGACTGTCCTAGCACCTGTACAAAAGAATCTTCATCAAGTCTCCTTTCTAGGTCAATCAACACATTATCAACAACAACTTGTATGCTATGTCTATCCACTAAAGTGTTCTCCACCCATTCTAGCTGATTTGCATATTGTTCTATCTCAGGAATGCTTTGGTGGATGTAGGGAGACAATTTGTTTTTTTGTCTTCTATTGCAGATGAAATCAAAGGGGTCATAGTTCCATATGAATCTTTGTTTCAATCTTCGTCTTTGAAGGATTTCATATGCTTCTCTTCGAGCTTCCCTACTATTGCATATAAATGGGCCTAGCTGGTCTTCTATCCTAAGTTAACATTTCTTCATGGCCTTCACAAAATGCACCTCATCTAAATTAACTATTTTCCTGAAGTACTCCAGAGAAAACAATCTCATGGGGAGGTATCTTGGTAGTTTGTAGGGCGCTAATTCACAGCCATATATCCTAATTTCAGTGTGATTTTGGTATAAATACCAATCTCCCACTTTGTGTTGTTTAGACAACTGTAGGACCCTCCTAATATTTGCACTAATCCTAAGGGAGGGCTTCCTAACAGCATGGTTTCCACTGGATGCACAAAAAGGACTATGGAATTTGCATAAGTATATGGAGAGTCATATTGGTGGATCAACGGGGTCCAGAAAACTATTGATCTAGGGATGGCTCTGGTATGAAGCTTTTGAAGTGCGAATGGAAATTTATCAGCCTAATAGTACAGGAAAAGATGATATATAACTGATGAGTACTTGAATACCCTTTCATTGTCCATTCTCATGAATTGATCATGCATCTTATCTTCAATGAATTTGGCATAATCAAACAAGATGGCAGGGGGCTGGCCAGGAGTGTACATGGACATGAAGGCTATAATAATCTCATCAACATACTCACTGGTAGTATAACCCAAAATACTAGATATCATTGATATAATGTCTCGGCCTATCTTGGAAAAAATGGTCCTCATGTATGGGGACAAATCCCTTGGTGTGTGTTTTTCTTCCATAATGAAGGTCTGGAATAATTGAACAAGTATGATGGAGGTAATTCTAGGGAATCTATCAAGCAGGTCTGTAATGGAAATGGGGGTCAGGTTTTGGCCTGGTTACAACTGCGACATTTCATTTATGGATTCAGCAGTGATGGTGAATAACACAGTATGGTCAGGGGTCATCACTGCTCTTTGGCTGGGACTGTAGTTCATATGGCAGTAGTGGACAATTTCATGAAAGATATGGACTCTAGGGAATTGGTACTTGGGTAAAATTGATTCTCAAAGACCAATTTTGTCTGTGTGGTTTAGATACTGGTCTCTGTACCTGCAGTGTAATTTCAATGGGGATTCCTCAACAGTGGTATCCTTAATTTTGAAATCTTTTCCTGCCAAGGGGAGATGATCTAAATCTAGGTGGGAAGTGGTAATTGCTCAGACATTAATTGCAACTAGACTGTCCATTCTTGGTTCTTGTAGATTAAGAATGGGGCAAAGGGTTTTCTATTAAATTAGGGGTAAATTGGTTCAATTCAGAGAGGTTTGGGGTTGCTGGGCAATTTTGCACCTAATTACTTAATAATTCAAGCAATTGAGTAATAGGTTTTAGGACTGTGACAAGGTTTCTCAGTGATTTTGGGTAAATACCTAGTTTTGGCTTTAAATGGGTTGATGGGTGAATGTGCACAGTTTGTAGGAGGCATACATGACTGAAGTGTAGACTGGAAGTTTCAGCAGCTTCTGCAAGTTGGCAGTTGGACGTAGGTTGGTGGATGCACGTAGTTTGTAGCTTTCATAGAAGTCTGAGCATATTTTCTTTTTTCACGATAAAACAAAAAACAATGAGTTTTTTTGCTTTTATTTACAAATTCAGCCGATTTGGAAGGTATACGGGAAAAAATGTACATTTGACATTTAGTAGTGGATGAGACGTTTTTTCATCTAGCGGGAGGCGGTAGGTGGGTTTCGATCGCACCACTTTTGGGCTGGGGTGGTTTTGAGGGGAAGCCACCCAATGCCATTCATCCGGTGCCACATAATGATGGAGCCAAAAATGAAACCACCAATTTTGGGTGGGTAAAGTTCGACCTTCGGTGGCCGCTCGATATGATCATTAACCTTCGGATCAAAAGGGACATATCGCACAGTGATCAGGGTAGGGTTTTGTCAGGAGGTTTAATGGAGGGGCCCAGGGAAGGTTTAAGAGTGGTGGTATTAATTTAGTCAATGGTTTATAGTGGATTAAGGGTGTCGAGGGTGATTTCATTGCTGGGGATGATTATTAATTAACCACGGATCGGTTAATTAATTTCTTTTATCAGGATAGGGTTTTTATAAAGTTTATATTTCAAATTTTTCGGGGCGGGATATTAACATAAGGGTTTTTTGTTTATAACTATACAGGAAGGTTTTATTGCTTTTTGGGATTTAATATATATAAACTTAGAAATTAATATGATGCTGGCGGGGAATGCATAAAGCGCTAAGTATAGTGTATCTTGTGTATTTGTTGGTTATTTGTCATAAAACTTTATACTTACGCTTGAAGTGTCCTTTTGGGTGAAAAAAAAGGGTTTTCCCATGGAGGGTGATCACTTTTCTAAGGTTTTACCCTCGGAGAAAGGGGTTTATCAGGGGAAGATGATCTTTCCTTAGGAAAATGATGTTTTTCTTTAGGAAAAGGGATTTGTTGGAGAATATCAGTGCATTGAAGGGGGGAAATGTTCATGAGGTGTCTTTCAGTACTTAGGACCTATAAGTCATTGGGTCAAGGGTCTGGTCCCTCCATAAGTCAAAAAAATGCTCTAAGCCCCTTTGACTTAAGATTTCCGGCACTTAAGACTTTTCTTGGAAATTAGTTAAATGAAAACATGTAATGAGGGAGGGAGGTTAATTAATTTAACTTTGTGAATTTGATACATTCCCAATTTTTGTTCATACTTAGAACTTTGATGATGAAGGTGATCAATATGCTTTTTATCTAAAAATCATCATAATTCTGCAACCTTTCTTCTACTTACCCACCTACTCATCCTACCATTTTTACTTCTCTTTATTAGGGCACACTTAAGCTGGTAAACCCTTATCAAACATTTTCTTTTCTTTAAAATAGAAATCTATCTAAATCTAACCTTATTACATCCAAGGGCTCATATTAAATAATTGATGTCCTTTTATTTACTCTACCTAATCTAATTATCTGCCAAGATTAAACAGTTTGGTCAGATTTTATTCTTTATATATGAGCATGAAATTGAAATCATGAAATAATCAAGTTTAAACATTTTGGCTATTCATGGATTGTGGCAAGGGTAACAAGCTACACACAATCAATTATTCTACATCAAAAAGTAAATAGTAGTGGAATTTTCACTTGCACACTTTCATGGTCTTTTTTCTTGGGGTTCATTTTTTCATCTTTTTTACCTTTTTTATTCTTTTTGTCCTTTGATTTTTCTTTTAGGACATACCCTCTTTACATTTTTTTATTTTTTATTTTTAATTTTTTAATATGGAAAACATTTGTAGAAAGTAAAGGTATGTACATATTACAGATTTGATCTCAGCCATTCAAAAATTATGACTCCTATTTGTATAGGAACCTAATAGTGCCTCCACTTGAGGATGGCATTTCCCGATGAAATGTCAAGAACTTGTAGATCAATGGCCTCCTAAATATCTATGATTTAATTGCTGCAAATTTTTTCTTTCCTCTACTGCATTATTTCTATTTATGACAGTGAAACTTTTGAAGCTTAGGGCCTTCTCTTCGGGCTTCAACTCCAAAAATTACCATCCAATCAACATTTAAATTTTGAAAAATAGAATATGTATAAGTGGTTAGTGGAATCAGTGACTAGGTTCTATGTAGTGCTTAAGCATTCGACCATTAACTAGTCCTCCTTCTACTTCTGCACCATCCAATTCTTTGATAAAAAAAGCATTATTACTCCTGAAAGCATAAATGATATAAGGGTCTTTCCATAGGAAGTCAAACTTCCCATGTTTACCTTTATCCTCCCTTCTTGAGTCCCATTTCAAATCTTTATCTCCTGGATAGAAATCTTCTACCTTGGCCCTTTTGTCAAAAGCTTTCTTGATTCTTTCATGCACTATTTGGGACATGATATAAACTTCCCTAGTCTACTACAAGTGAATTGTATGATTAATTCTCCTTTGAATATCATTCGGCTCAACCTACACTTCTTGGACTAATTTCATCACTGGTGCTCCCAAGGAAGATGGGAAAACAACCTCCATTCCATAAACTAATTGATATGGACTAGTACCAATGGATTTCTTTGTAGTCAGTTTATTTGCCCAAAAGGCATTTACTAGCTTCTTGTTCTATGTTTTCCTATTGTCTTCCAACAATTTTTTGATGATATTCACTAAGCGCTTGTTGGAAGATTCTACTAGTCCATTTCCTTGGGCATAGTAGGTTGTGGATTGACCTAGGGCTATATGATATTTGTTACAGAAGTCCATCATTCTCCTGGATTTGAACGCTGCTACATTGTCAGTGATTATTTTGGTGGGACAATTGAATCTAGATAGAATGTTGGCCTCAAGGAAGTTTATTATGATAGTATTAGTGGCCTGCCTTGAGGGTATGGCTTCTATCCACTTTGTGAAATAACCTGTAGCAATAAAGATCCATCTATGTTGGGTAGAGGAAGGGGTGAACTGCCGAAAAGGTGCTTCAGTAGATATTGGTTTCAAGGGTAATGGTAATAGTTTTTTCCCTCCTTTGAAGATTTGACATTTATGACACGAGGTTACAAATTTCTTTACATAAGAAAATAGAGTGGTCTAGTAAAAACCAGCTCTTAGGATCTTGTCAGCTGTGGTTTTCCAGTAAATATGTCCCCCACAGTCACTTGCACGAAACTCTTGTAATATTTTGTCAGATTCTTCCTTTAACAAATAGTCAAGAAGGATGCCTTCATGATTTTTCCAGAATAAAGCATTGTCAATTATGCAGAACTTCAAAAATTTCATTTTTAAGAACCTAGTTTTAGTCCTAGATAATTTAGGAGGAGCTTGAATATTTTGTAGAATGTATATAATGTCAACATACCATGGTGATTCTATGAAGGCCTGGTTGATCTGTGGAGTCGACATCTCCTCTTCATTTTCCAAATCTGAAATAAAATTAATGTCTAGGACCTGACAGTTCGATTCAGCCATGAGATTGGCTAGACCTTGGCCTTTAATCAATTTTGTAGGTTTAACTTCTAAGTCATACTCTAATATAGTAGCTATCCATCTCCCTCTTTTCCCATCTGGACCATCCTATGTTAGGATGTCTTTGACTACAACATTGGGAACATAAGCTATTATATGAGAATATAAAATATAAACTCTGAAATCTTTGATGCCTTTGACTAGAGCAAAAGCTTGCTTTTCCATTATATTATACTTTAAAGGTGTATCCCTCAAGGCTTTGCTAAAGAAGGCTATTAGTTGTTCAAAGCCCTGATCATTCTTCTCCAGTAGGACTGCAGCAATGGTGTGTTCTGAGGTGAAAGAAAATATGATGAAGTCCCTATCAAACATTAGACTGATTAGGACTGGTGTTTGCGTTAAGGCTAGCTTTATGTCTTCAAAAGACCTCTTAGCCTCAAGTGTCCATTTAATAGTTGAATCTTTCTTCAGCATGTTATTTAATAATCTAATTAGTTATGCTAAGTTACGGATAAATCTTCTCAGAAAGTTTATTTTACCTAAAAAGGCTTGTAGTTCTTTGATGCTCCTAGGATGTGGTCTCTATAAAATGGCTTCAATTCTGACTGGATCTATGTGGATACCATCCTTAGAGATTATGTCGCCTAATAGTTTTCCCTCTTCCAACCCAAATAAAGATTTTTTAAGATTCAGAGAAATTCCATACTTCCTACACTTGGTGAAGACCTGCCTTAGATGATCTAGGTGTTGTTGATCAGATTTAGAGAATATTGTGATATCATCTAGGTATATTACAAATAAGTCATGGATTTCCTTAGCGAAAGCTATATCCATAGCTCTTTGAAAGGCGGGCCCTGCATTCATTAACCCAAAAGGCATTTTTACATACATGAAAGTGCCCCAAGGAGTGGTGAATGCAGTCTTTGCCTGATCGTCTGGGTGGACTAAAATCTGGTTATAACCAGAGAACCCATCTAACAGTGAGATTCTAGTTGAACCTACTACCCTCTGTAATATGTGATCCATTTTGGGAAGAGGGTAATTATCCTTGAGTGAAACTTTATTTAGATTCCTAAGGTCAACGCATAGCCTAATTTCACCAGTTTTCTTTCTTGTTGGTACCAAATTAGAAACCCAATTAGGGAATTTGATTGGTGCAATGATCTTGGCTTCGTACATTCTCTTGATTCCCTTTTCAATATAAGGTAATATAATGGGGTTAATCCTTCTAAGCTTCTATCTAAAAGGATTTTGGTTTTCTTTTAAAGGGATGGTGTGTTGTATTATGCTGGTGTCATAGGACATGAGGTCCTCATAACTCTAAGCAAAAACATCTTGGAATTCCTTTAGCATTTTTGTGCATTTCATGTTTTCATTAGGAGGTAAAGACTTTGAGAGTTTTATCAGTTTTGGATTTTCTTCAGAGCCTATGTTACAGTCCTCTATGTCTGATTTTAAGGGTTCCATTTTCAGCTTCCTAGGGACATCATTTAAATCAAACAAGTCCTCCAAAGGAGTTGATCCTTTGGGAAAAAATTATCTTTAAGATTGATGACTTCAGATTCCTCATCAATTACCTCATCAATTTCAATTTGTTTTAGCTTTTGAATGTCTGCTTTTGTAAACTTTGTGGGATGAAATCTATCTGTTTTCTCATCTTCTACTTTGTTAATTTCTATTTTATTTGTAAAATCAAGATCTAATATTATGTCAATATCTATTATTAGGACTCCATATTGTCTACTTTTGACCTTAGATTTTGTCATGATGTTACCCTCTTTAGCCCATAAGTTGAAACCCTTGATAACATTTTGACCTAATTATTCCAAAGGTAAGAAGTAACTCTCCTCATTGCTATATGTTTAATTATTCAACACATATTCATGTTATCTTTATAATTAATCTTTGGAAGTTGACTAAGTTGCTGACAATTGTTGAAACTGTTCAAAGTCTGCAGAATTATAATTCACAGTTGCTGCAACACCAGAAACAACAACTGACTAAAGCGAGTAAAACCTCATTTTGCAATGGCTGAAACAACAATTGCCTAGTGGGAGCAGTAACCGTCTGAAGCTGGCAAAACTATACTTTGCAGATGCTGACACAACACGATCAACAACTGTCCAAAAATGGAAAAACACAGTCGTAGATGCTAGGACACCAGGAACAGCATGAGAACTTCAAGGGAATAGTTGAGATTTACCAAATCGACAACAACGATGAAACAGCCAAGGACAGTACGAGGATCTCAAGGAGACGGTTGACGTTTACTAGCTTTGCAATAGCAAAAGGATCCGATTAACGAAGGATGACAAAGCTACACACTGTTGTAACAACATGCTGTAACAGGAATTGATTTCGTATTTTTGTACAAAAGGGTCAAACTAAATGAATAGTGACAATCTATTGTAATAGATGTCTCCTCTATAAAGAGGAGACATCTACATTAGAGGGGAGGACGGATTGTAACAGAAGTATTGTAGTGCAGAGCAAGTCTGAATCCTTATTGTAATTTGACATTTTGGCAGAAGAATAAAGCACTGTTCTGAGCATTTTAACTTAGCATCTGTGTTCCGGGGAATCTTGTGAGAGGGACAGGGTCCACCTTTTTCACAAGATTCACCCATTTCTTTTATGTTAAGTGTGTGTGTGATTTCTGTGTGTCTCTAAGTAATGATTCTGATATTTCCCTTTTGCTGATACTCTGTTTTCTTAATCAATTGGCGCTGTGAAAGAGTGTGTCACCGGTGATGAAGATTTGCAGTGTGCATTGGCAAATTGGTTACAGGGGCAGGTGCTAAACATCCTTACTCTGAGGATAGGGTCCTGATCCTCTGTAACAAAACAACCATCATTTCTTTCTGTAGATTTGTTATCTTTAGTGACCTGTTTTCATTTCATTTCTGCAATAGATCATAGCTGTTGTAACACAGAGTAAGGGTTTGATAGAAAGTATATTTGTTTATACTACAACCTTTAATCCTTTTAGAATTGAGTGCATACAGTACAAGGTCACCTTTGAAACAAAAGGACTTTCCCAGATTGACAATTTAATGTGGTACTCGACTGTTTAATTAATAAACGATTCGAGCAGCCAACATTTTGGCGCCATTATCGGGGAAGGAGACTAGAGATTTTAAAGGCATTAATGATTTTCCTTTAGAATAACAAGTGCATGAGAGGATGTAGGAAAGCTAACTTTACAGGCGGCAAAGGCACAGGAGGAGGAAGAAAAACTTTCATTGACGAGATCATTTTAAAAGCCGAGACATCCTAGAGGACAATTTCCCGAAGGCCTCAAATTCAGCATTCCTCCCAAATAGATCACCAGACAGAGGAAGTACTAGGACCTGAAAGGAAGCTAGAAACACCAGAGCACATTGAGGAACTAGTAGAAGAACCTGAAGAAACAGAAGATACTGAAGATAGAGCAAGCGATTCAGGAAAAAGACCAATGGAGGATAACAGAACGAAAGGAAAGGGAGAAAACTCACTCTCCACCCTGGAGTTTCCTATTGGGGATCTCCCAAGAGGAACAACCCCTATGAAGAACATTCCACCTGCAGCACTACCTAATTTTCATGGGTTATCCTCTGAAGACCCTGATGAGTTCCTCTTTGAATTTGATATACCTATGTAGGAGTTATGATTATGTAACTCCTGCTCAGAAATTAAAACTGTTTCCAGCAACATTGAAAGGGAATGCATTAAGGTGGTTTATGAGCTTAGGAGCTCAGGTAATCACTACTTGGGATCAGATGAAAGAAAGTTTTCTGGCCAAATATCAGGATTACTGCCGAACGAGAGAAAGGAAGGAAGAATTGTTTAAAATGATTCAGAAGGAGGACGAGAATATGGAGGACTTTGTAGAAATACTACAATATAATCTGTAGCGATCTGATCATCCGACTATGGGTAAGGATGTTCTGAAGACAATACTACTAAAAGGGGTACGAGATGACTGCTTGGACATGCTGAATATGCTTGGAAAAGGGGATATTTCCAAAGAACCATTTGATGAGATTGTCAACCTCTGTATGAGATGTTCTAGAGGAGCAGCAAGCAGACCAAAAAGCAGGGACAATATATACTCAAGAGTCTAGAAATCAGCAAGTGGAGGAGCAACACGAGTCGAAATAGGTAATTTGCTTGAAGAATTTAAAAATGAAATGTTAAGCTCTTTTGCTTCACAAATTGATGCCTTGCAAGTTAAAAAGAAGCAGGCAGAAGTAGAAGCTACTCTGGCTATTTTCTGTTCTAAATGCAGAGAGAAGCACCCACTGAGGGAATGCCCATTGGATAGGGTACCAATTTGCACTATTTGTGAAAAGGACCATGAAACTCCATAATGCCCTTCTTTGCCAGGAATAAAGGAAGCACTGTAATCAACTAAAGAGGAAGCTGAAGTAGTGTACCTGATGACATAGAGGAGACAATGGCAACCACAAAGACAAGGTATGAATTCTAACACATCATTTAGTCGTTGGAATAATCACTCTCCTTTTCAAACAAATTACCCACCCATGAATCAAATGCAATACCCACCCTTTAATCCAATGCATTTTCCACCCATGCAGCAACCAAATCCTCCTTTTACTAATCCCACCATGTGGAATCCTTGGACTTTACAGCAATCTTATCTTAATCAATGGAACCCAAACTAGACAGCCCAACAGATTCCATTTCCTCAGCACCAACAATCTCTTTCCTTACCATCTAACGCTCCACCGAATAACCAGACAATTAGACCTCAGCTGCCTGTACAACCTAACCCCACCTCAAATAATAATAAAGCTCTGCATGTAATTGATATTCAAAATCAACCTGCTTCCCCTATGCAATGCAATGATATTCATTTACGTTCTGGGAGAATAGTTGAACCCATCATTGATGATATTACTGACTCTGATAAAGAGGAAATTAGAAAAGAAAAGTCATCTAACAATAATGCTGAAACAGTTGAATCATCTTCTAACAAGACTGCTCAAACAGTAGAGCTGCCCTTCCCTAAACATCTGGCTCTTAACAAAACACTTGAGCCACCTGTTTTTAACCTTTTAGAAGAACTGCAGAATTTATATGTCAAAATTCCGCTATTTCAAGCACTGAGAGATGTTCCTATTTATGCTAGAACTGTTAGGGATATATGTATTAAAAATCCTGGAAAAAAAGCTAAGGAACCCCTCACAGTCCATGTGATAGGAGAATTGACTGCTTTGATGACAGAAAAAGACCCCCCTGTGAAATATGGTGACCCTGGTCACCCTACAGTAACAATTCAGGTTGGTAAAACCTTTGTCTCTAAAGTTCTAGTAGATCTGGGTGCTGCAATAAACATTATGACACTTGAAACATCACAATTACTGCAGTTAAAGAATTTAAATAGGGAAACCCCAACCATTCTAGAGCTGGCTGACCGCTCTACAATTAAACCTGAAGGAGTCATTGAAGACCTGGTAATTTCCATAGAATCCTGGAATTACCCAACCGATTTTGTTGTGCTACAAACTAAAACAAAGTTGGGGGGTCATCCACTGATTTTAGGAAGACCTTGGCTGGCTACAGTAGATGCCTTCATCAGCTGTAGATCTGGATCAATGACAATCTCTAATGGGTAGGAAACCAAACAGCTTACTCTTTATCCTCATGCCACACCCATGATTAATAATGACAATTCTGTATGGTTAGATTATGAGGATGAGGAAACCCAACCTATTTTGACTGTCGGACAAGCTTTAACTTTCAAAGACTCAACTAAAGATGAATTAATCAGCAAATTTATTTCTGAACCTTCTTCGGTCAGTCCAGAAATACATAATCACTTCACTGCAATCTTGGAATCTGAATCCCAGCAGAATCTTAAAACTGAAAATCTACCTCAGACATTAGCCGGCAGTGTGGAGTACCAAGGAAGGTATGTTTTGATGGTCATTTCGGTATCTTTTCATGAAAACTCAAAAGCCTTTTGCATGGGAAACTTAGATAATAATAAGAACTTATAAAAAATACGAGAAACTAATAAGAAGCACTGATAAACGTCGTTTCTATGTGCAGGAAGGTGAAGAAGCCAAAGGTGGCCATCCAAAAAGTAAAGATAAAGACGAGCTAAATGTTGTCCCTGTGATGGGGGACTGGAAGCGAACCAGATCGACACGGATCAGCCCAAAACAGGACGCGGAGATACCAGTGTGGAACATAAGAAGGAAGAACTAACACAGCATTAATGATTCTGCGTATCCCTCAGGATCTTAGATCCTGAGGGATCGTTGTTTTAACCTATTTCTGTATCTAGATGTCTCTGCCGTCCCTCTTATAAAAATGGATAGCATTGTTGGTTACGGGGGGTAATTTCTGGGAAGTGTGTAATTTCTTTGAAGAAAG
Organism: Pinus taeda; assembly: GCA_000404065.3. Taxonomy (NCBI): domain Eukaryota; kingdom Viridiplantae; phylum Streptophyta; class Pinopsida; order Pinales; family Pinaceae; genus Pinus; species Pinus taeda. Next base: position 135,980 of record APFE030764059.1, on the reverse strand, counting down.
ATCTGGACTATGATCTTTATGTTTTGTTGAAGACTTGAGTTTCTGTACTTTTATTGCATGCTTTAATACAGACTTGTTCACTTTTTATCTTTGAGCCTGGATTTATCTTAAGGGGTGTGCCCCTGGAGGCTAAGGGACCGGCCCTGGAGGACACTTGCTCTTGTATTATTACGCGTGGTTTCCGTGTGGTTTGTTCATAAAAGTAATCTGGTAATCTGCTATGTTTTGAGAATATTTTATTACATGCTCTATTGTAATTAAGTTATTTCGTGTTCTTGAACTTTATATCGATGCTATGTTATTTTACCAACTCTTTAAGTATTGATTAATTCCTACAGGACACTGTTACTTTATTACAGAATTCTTCACGATTGTATTTTGCATTATAACAAGTCATATGGAAAAGTCTGTTCCACATGGTTATTAAACGTGACTATTCTTTATTATGAGATGCAATCGTATGTGTTTTAACAGAAGCAGATTAAGTATGGTGTGTTTCTAAGGTTCTGTAATATTGTTCTATCATATAAGAGTGAGAGACTGATGTTTTGATTGGCATGGTTAAATAGATTTGTAGCTTAAAGGACTCGGTTATTGTTTATTTCAATTGTTGTTCTATTCTTGAATTGTTGTTCCATTTATTTGTTGTTCCATTTCCAGATTGCTAATTTGCTGTTTCTTGAGGACAGATTTAGGCTGTAGTGGACCCAAGCATCTGCTACCTGGTCCCCAAACCTCTGATCTGCTCCCATCAGTTATGAAAGAGATGCGTTATTGTTACCAAGCGCTTGGCTGATGTGTTGTTCCATTTCATTATCATTTCTTTTATCTGTTGTTTCATTTCTAATCATAAAGAACGATCCCAGGCTGTAGCGAACCCAGCATCTGCTATCTGGCTCCCAGACCTTTGATCTATTCTCATCAGTTATTGAAAGGATGGGCTATTACTGCCGAACCTTTGGCTGATGTAATACTTGGTGTGATTTGGTCTTTTGAAGTAGTTAAGTTGTAGGTTTGCATTACTTTACTTGCATAGCTTTTGAATAGCTGTACTACAAGCATTACTTTGGCAAATGCTAGCCTCAGACTGAGACACCCTTTGAAATAACCAGATGATCCCGGATTGACATATTAATGTAAGGTAACTAGAGGTGGAAGAGACCCTTGTTATAGCTCTACATTTTGGCGCTGTTGCCGGGGAAGGAGTGTAACCATTTGTCTTTTCCAGGGTAGTGTACAAACCTGCTAGGGGAGAATTAGGTTTTGAAAACGGAAGGTAATAACCTACGCGGAGCATGTAAAAGCCCTACTCCTTTGCCCGCTTTCCTGCAGATTTGTTGTTATCTGCTTAAAACTTGGTAGTTAAATTGAGTGCATGACTAAGCAGAAAAAGCTAGAGAAAAATCCCAAACCAAAACCAGAAAAAGCTAAGGGACCGGTGACCCTTGGTCGATCGTCATACATAGACGAAATATATAAGAATGCCAAATCTCAGCCTTCAATAGGACCCAGGAAAGTTACTTCCAAACAACCTACTAGTTCCCTTCAGGCCTCAGGCTCACCATCTGAAGCCTTTGCTGAGGTGCATAGTCAAACTGACGAACAGGACTTTCAAGAAATTGAAAATTCTATTCCCGAACGACTGCAGGAAGGGAACCTAAGTAATCTTTGTGAAGGAGAAGGGGAAACAGGGGAAATTGGAGAGCCAGGATCTCCTCCTAGGATAACTCAGCCATTAAGTAGCCCCGACAAGGGGAGTGCGGTAAAAATTATTATTGAAGACACCCTATTTCCTCAGATAGAAATTCCAGATAGAGGAAGTGCTATTAAAACTATTCCTGTTAAAAACATTCCTCCTCAACCTAGGAATACCCTCTTAGATCTTCTGGAAGGGTATTGGCATATATTTGATCTAATGGCTCAAAATCCACCAAACACCCAAAATTCTACATTATAATACCCCATAGTGGATTCCGCAGCAAAATCCTCCTATGAAAGCAATCCCCCTTCAACACCTTCCTACATTTCACAGACTCACATCAGAGGACCCCGATGCATTCTTATTCGAATTTGATGTGCTATGCAGGGGGTATGATTACACCACTGACCCCCAGAAACTCAAATTGTTCCCCTCCACTTTGAAAGGGGCAACTTTAAGATGGTTTATGGGATTAGGTGGTGGAGTTATAAATAACTAGGAACAAATGAAAGAGTCTTTCCTAAAGAAATATCAAGATTACTGTAGGTCTAGAGAACTAAAAGATGAAATATTCCAGATGATAGCTAGACCAAATGAAACATTAGAAGAATACGTGGAACGTTTCCAGTATAATCTACAAAGATCCCCTTATGCATCATTGCCTTTACCTGATAATGTGTTGAAAACAACATTATTAAGGGGCATGAAAGAACAGTGGATTGAAACATTAAACATTATGGGGAAAGGGGATATATATCAGGAAAGTTTCACTGACATAATTGATTTATGTATTAGGAGTTCGAGAGGCAGTACACGAATCAAACCAGCAGAACATGATTGATTTGCATGGGAAAACAAAATTTCATCCGAAGGAGTAACACGTGTGGAAATTGGGAATTTATTTGAAAATTTTAAAACTGATATACTAGGAGCACTGACTACACAATTGGTCGTTTTGCAGGCTAAGCAGAAACAAATGGAGGCAGAACAAAATTTAGCAATCTTCTGCCCCAGGTGCAGGAAGAAGCATAGCCATAAGGAGTGTCCATTAGATACAATTCAGACATGTGCCATTTGTACAAGGGATCACTCTACAGAAAGTTGTCCCTCATTACCTGGACTGAAAGCCGTATATAAGGAAGCAGAAGAAGAACCAGAGGCAGTATATTTACTTAACCAGCGACGTCAGTGGCAGCCACGACAAACTGGTATGTTTTCAGACCCAACTTCTTCTTTTCAGTATGCGCAGTACAATACTCAACAGTATAATACATGGCAAAGTCAGTTTCAACCCCCATTTCCAAATTGGTCATCACAGTCATACCCTTCTGCAAACCCATGGCTAAATCTAACAAGCCAATCTGGCTGGTCGAATCCTCCTTATCCCCCACCATACTGGCAGAACAACCCATATCCACTGCAATGGACTCCCCCCACCTCACAAAGTTCAGTCTGGCAGAATAACTGGAAAAGACCAACACAGCAGCCAGTAGGAAACATTTCTTTCCCTCAACCTACACTGCGAGCTTTACAGCAAAACCCCCAATCTAATCTCAGACCCCAACTCCCAGCCCAACCCAATCCCAATCCAAATAGCAGACCGGTCCATGCACTCCAAATTTTAGAAACACCAGAAGAAGGATCCGATCTGAGGGAGTGCAATGATCTGCAGCTAAGATCTAGGCATATTATTCAAACAGAGGGAAAAAAAAACAGTGCAGATTGAAGATCAGTTACCTAGAGAATAGCTGTTACAAGAAGAGGATGAAAACAGACAACAAACTCAGAATAAAACAACTACATCCTCTCCTCTGTTCCGAGAATGTTTAGTTATACCTCGACCTATACACCAACCTAATTTTGACATTCTGGGAGAATTACAAAATTTGTACATAAAAATTCCATTCCTTCAGGCCATTCAGGATATCCCGATATACGCTAAAACTATCAAGGAATTGTGCATAAAAAGACTGAGAAGGAATGTCATAGATAATCCAAGAGTTCAAGTAGTCGGCACTTTATCTGACCTATTATCAGGAAAGGAAACACCTATTAAATATGAAGACCCAGGTAACCCAATAGTAACTGTTCTGTTAGAGTCGGTCTAGTAGTCCTCCACCAGAGATCAAAGCTCTTTGCATTTCATAATTAGGTGTCCCATCAGTGTGATCATGTTGCATTCCGTTAGGCATGCCATAACTCTGTTGGAGGAGCTTGTGTCTTTTATCCCCCTCCTGTTTGGCACTGCTGGTTTAGGTTTTTTTGAGTGAATAAAGTCTTCAAAGAGTCATTCATCTTTTTTTAAATTTCCAGGTCTTAGGTCTAGGGTTGAGTCAATTTTTGTCTTGAGAGGTCATAAAGGACCAGCAGGCCAGAGGGATGTCCTTCATAAAGCATCATTTCAACAATTCTCACTGTTGTACAACTACATTTCCACCTTGTTTTCAAAACTCTGTTTTTGAAAAACAAAGGTCATTTTCTCATTTTTTGTAAAAATTCTCAAATTTTCAAACTCTCCAAATGTCAAAGTGCAGCCTTGGTCTCCTTTGCCAAAGCACCTTAGAAGCTATCCCTGCAAAAATTTTCAGAAGAAATCATCATTTCAACCAATTTTTCAAAGAAAAGAAACCAAAAGTCAGAGCCAATTAAATTCAAAAAGTGTCAAAACTCAAAACATTATAAAGTGGGTTTTGGGCAAATGAAAATTTAAAAGAAGCCTATAAAAGCACATCATTCTTCATTTGCAACTCATTTTCCTCTCACAAGCTAAGTGCAACCTTGCAAAGGCAATTTTATGAGTTCTTGAGCAAAGTGGGCAATTTTGGTAGTGCGCTACGCGTCAAGAAGGGTGCGCTATGCATTGGGGGCACACTACGCGTTGGGAAGGTTTTCGCAGTATAATTTTACAAGGGCATTATGCATTGAAGGGGCGCTACGCGTTGGGCAGGACACGCTACCCGTTGGGTTTTTCGCCCTGTAACTTGCTAGCAAGCACACAAAAACCTCTCTTAGCTCAACCAAGATACAAGTAAGCTCTTTTCCATGGCTTTTTTTTTTTTTTTTGCAAGATGAATGTGAAAGAAATATGACAAATATGCCATGAAAATTAAAAGCAAAAAACCCTAAGTTGGTGTGTAAATTTCAAGACCAAGTTTGCTAGGTTTCAAAGTGATATGCTGCCCAAGGTTTTCCCATTTTTATCCTCCTTTTTTCCCCCATATTCATCAGCATTTCTTTTCAAATTTCCCATAAAATTCCATAATATCCCTTCACAAAATCCCAAACCCTACGTAGTCCCAAAACCTACTTCACCCCAAAACCCTACAACATCATAATTTCCTATGTCCTTTTCCTTCCATAAATTCCTCGTTATTTTTGTTTCCCCTAATTCCCTCATGTTTCCCTTTCCCTAACAATTCCCTTGTCTTTATGTCCCCTTGGTAACATCATTTCAAAAAGTCAAACAGCAATCAATTGTGTGCACAGTCAACATATACATTTCAGCCATCCTGTCTTCAAAACCATGTCAGAAACCGAATCAGATTATGACCAGAGTTATGACATTGAATCAACACCGGAGGAAGAAGTGCCTTGGAGGCATCACAAGGGTGGTAAAGGTGGTCGACATGTTAGAGAGGAGCCCACCTCCTTGGCTTATTTGCAAGCCTGTCCACTTGCACTGTCTTGTTTTCGGTACCAATCATGTTTTGAGTATTGTGAGAGGATCTCACAAATTCAACATCACAGGGAATTAGTCTGCTTGTTTGTCCTACATTTGCACGATGGTCATGTGAACCTTGCAGGAGTGGATTTCACACTATCACCCGAGGTTTTTGCTCAAGCCACCAGGATACCAAATATTGGGGAAGAGTGGACCAAGTGCAAGCTACTAGGAAAATTTCATTATCAACCATACATCAAACCCGGATGCATGAGGCACCTTACTGTTGTTTTTCCTTTCAGATTGCTAAGGGAGGAGTATGCACCCTTGATGAGGCTTATTATGCGCTATTTTACTTGTGAGGGCTGATTTTCACGTTTATATTTGTACCATATCCGTTTGTTGATGCATTTTACCCGGGTACAAATGATGAACATTCCATTTTTCATGTGCCGGAATATAGGAAAGATGGTGCCCGTAGTGCAAAGGAAGAATCACGCACAGCAACTCAAAAGTATATATCATTATGCACTGATCGAGATCATAGTGATGGATCAGTTGTCACAGCAAGGTATTTCATGGGAGGATTTCATTTCTCGCGACTTCTTCACGGTGCAACACCCACCTCCTGAGATTATCCATGATGAGGGAGGGCCTTCTCAGCAGTTTGACATTCATGAGGGGCCTACACAGCAGACTGACATTCATGAGACTGAGCATGTTGATGCTCCAGCATATGTAACATATCAGAAAGGACCCAGAGCCTTATTTGTAGTTGCACGACAAGTACTATCTCCACCCGGGGTGGAAGGGGTCTCGTTGACTTCATCGACACAGCGAGTATTATCTCCACATCATGTGGAAGGGGTCTCGCCATCTTCTTCAGCAAAGGTACAGGTTCAGGACAGGGGCAAATGGCCCATGATTGATGAGGGTCCTTCAAGAGGTCAGGACATAGATGTCATTGATATTGATGCTAGCTCTCCTGCCTCAGAGCTCAAGGAGATCATCCGAGAGAAAAGGGTCGAGAATGAGTCACTACACAAGAAATTGCAGATGGAAAAATGGGTGATTAACTATTTAGAGCAGCACAACAAACAGTTGGAAGATGAGCACGAGCTTTATGAGCAGTGGAAGATTCGTGAAGACCGGGAATTGGCCCATAGGAGACCCGGTGATTTGACACCTATAGATCGGGAATCTATGCTCATTCGGGTGAATACTCATTTAGAAAAGTTGATAGCCAAGGCAAACAGGGACAAAGATATGCTCCACCACATGAAAAATCATTATTGGGCCCACATGCATGTGTGCAAGGCAAAAATGAAGGTTCTCAAGAGACGATTGGCCAAGGCACTAAAACGGAGGAAAAGGCCCGATCCACTTCCGATTTTGGCTGAAGCCACCTTGAGGGAGCATGGAACTCAATGATACACCCCCAGCTCAAAATTTAGACAATTTGGAGCAATTTTGGTCATTTTTGAATTTTTTTTGTCAAAAACAGGTTTTTGCCCTCAACGCGTAGCGTGTCGCGCGCTACCCTTAAGTTGGGGAGGTCCATTCCAAAAAAGGTTTGCATTTTTGGATTTTTCATGACAAAATACATTTTCTCAGCCACTGCCAAGAAGTTTCATGGAGATTTTAGCCCCCAAAAGGTCAAAAAACAAGCAAAAAATGACCTTCTGCCACTTTTTGGACACACAGGAAGCAGTCTTGGGAGATTGCAATTTTCAAGGGGCAAATGGCCACCAAATTGAAAAATTCCACTTGGGCTGGAAAGTCGACATCCCGAACTTTCCAGCAAGCCCACTTGTGCCTCCTTTGGATTTCGGGAAGTGCCCCAAAAGTGGGCGGAAAGGCGTGCTACGCGTAGAGAAATGGCGCGCTATGCGTTGGGGAAATTGGCCAGTTTTGCACCTTCAGCTCAGGAAAATGCAACATTGACCATTTTTGACCTTTTGGTGGGATTTTTCATCCTCTTTGATGTAATTCATGTAATTTAATGATTGACATGGCACGTTTTACCTATTATAGAAGATTCATTCATAAAATGGCAAAAAATTAATGAATGAATTGGTTTCCAAGTTTATAGAGGCAAGTTGTTTTGATTGCCTAGTTTGTAGTGCTCAGTTTAGAATTGGTTAAAACAGCTCCTAGAAGGAGGAGCTTGACCCTTAGAGGTTAGGGAATGGTTTGGCTTGGTCTATATATGTAATTTTTCATTTAGTAGTAGAGGTTGGACTCTTGGGATAGCTTTGAGACTATATTGTACATATTTTACTAGCATTTTTGCCAAAGGAAGACCAGGGTTTTGCAGCACTACTTGGGATCCATGTGGCTTTATGTATTGATGGTGTGTTTCTCTCAGTACTTGTAATTTGTGTATGTGCATCATTATCTCTATTGAATCTTCTCTTATTAAGCAAATGAAGTGTTAAGGTAGAATCCATGAAATTGCTATGCTCTGCCTTTAAATTTGTTTAACATTCTATGTTTTCTTCAGTTTAAGGAGAATCCTTGAGACCCCTTTCTCTCCTTAGCCTCTCACCAGTCTGATATATCCATCTCACTTGCTTTAAGGCATCAAAACAATTTCCTATCTTGCCCCAAGTGGACCTCTGCAAAAACTGTGCCTCATCCCCGCACCCAAAATTGTCTTTCCCTTGATTTCAACAAAATCATAAAAAATCAATCCTAAACTCTTTGTACTTAATACCTAGCCTAAAATCAGTCATCAATTCGGTCATCTCGAGCCTTCTTGATTACCTTTTTCCGAGTTTGACCCGGAGAGAGCCCTCTCCTGTCCTCGTAGGGCTAGCTACGAGGCTGAGCGTGGTTTCATGTGACCTTGAGTCTTGCCTTATTTCAGCCTAAGGGAGATTTGAGCGCTAAAAAAATCCTTGAGGTAGGGCAACACCATACATTCACTCCTTAAGGAAGAAGAACACTCCACAAGCCATATGCTTGTCCATACAATATTCCTTCACATATCTCAATGGGGAGTCTCTAGCCTTTATATAGGCCTCATACATACAATACCATGGGTCATTACCATGGTTACCTCAATACCATCTATCTAATACAATGGTCTTATTACATTATTGCTAACTACTTGTGGTCCCTTACGTGATATGGGTTAACCACTTTATTTATTACTATGGTCCATCCTATTATTACATTATTCCCTTGGGTACCTCCCTCTGTACCCCATACTGTCCCCCTTAGGTATACTACAACATCAATTCGAAAAACCCCCTAGTTTATGATAGTGCATATTGATCCATTGACCGAGCCGAAACTAGGTGAAAATATGGGAGAGGGGCTCAGTGACTACCCAATTGTGCAGTTCAAGAAGTCAGGGGTGAACATTAGGCTTTGATACTACACAATGTATAGTCCAGGCTAGGCCAAGGAAGAAAACTATGCAATTATGGAGGTCAAAGTGACAGGCTGAGAGGATGGGCACTAGATTAATACATTACGTAGTTCTGGGAGGCAAAGGAGGCTGGGCCATTGCATAATTGTGTAGCTCAGGGGATGAGCTTGAGGCTAGATATTTTGTAATGCACAATTGAGGCCAAGCTAGGAAGATGGATTGCACAATTTCGGGAGCCAAGCTCGAGACTTCAGCACTGGAACTGCAGAGTGCAGCAGTCCTAGGAGGCGGGGATTTTGCATTGAGTAGTGTCAAGAGGAAAGGTCACAGCTAGAGTACTGAGACTGTGCAATGTGTAGTTCATGGAGGCCAGGTGAAGCTAAGTTGCTTGGTCGGGAAGCTTTTCAAAAGTTAGCTAAGTGCGAGATAGGTGACGCTGATGTGAATAGTTATATGCCTTCAACTTTGATCACACACTTAGAATAATTAATGACACAAAAACATAGATCATCTAGGACACATGAGAAATTAATTTCTCTCAATGCGACAACTTATTACAAGTGCGACACTTAAGATACAATTTTCGACGACCGTGATGGTACTCACGCAACAATGCTGAAAACTTTGGAAATGAGTGCGATAAATTTTTACATGGTTAGATTAAATCATTTTCACAAAGTTAGCCCCTTGAAACCACCAAAATAGGCTTATACACATTGTATGACAACTAACATGTGAAAATATTACATTTTTCATATCTTGCAGATGTGACCGAAACACTTCAGGAAAACACATGGAATGAGTTTCAATGTTTGTGACAACAATGTACAAGACCAAGGAAGGCTCTAAAATTGAGTGTAGGCCAAAATTTTGGAGGGTGTTGTAGTAGCGACAACACTTGGTGACACACTGCTAGAATTCCATCTTCTCTGCTTTAGTTAACTCTCTTATGTAGGGTCTTGGTTCTTCAAGGAGTATTGACTCATAATGTATATTACTTTGGTCTACCCACTTACCCCGTGAATATACATGGTCCCTTTTATGCCTTCTCGGTTGAACAAAACATAGGATTCAATAATATCACAATGTTTCCAATTGGGAAAGGTAGGGAAGTTCGTGAAATTTAGATTTTCAAAGTATGATTTTTCATCTCTAGTGTTGCTCCACTTCTAGTGGGCCTAAATAGTACCCCGATGGAGTCACTACAGGAACACAAACATTTCTTCCCTGCCAGTGAGCCTGGTCAGTACCCTGACGGAGTTTCTTGCTTCACCTCTCTATGCAATAATCCTTTCTCTTCTTTCACCTTTATTTATTTATTGTTATAGGACTATGAATTGGCACTTATTCATTTTATGGGCGGAAAAGGGATCCCGACTTATTGAGAGTGGGAGAGGTTGTTTCTTCAAAGAATCATATAGAGACCTTTGATTTAGGTTTGTTTGTTTATATTTTTCCCCTTCTCCTCTTCTACTAATTAGATAAGCGTGAGAACATTGAAACACAAAGAACCGCGTATGGGCATAAGGTTTCCTAAATAGAAACAAGTTCATTGTTTGACCCAAAACTCTCATTGCAGATGGATCGTGTTTTCCATTGGAACTTCATCGACCAAAATATGAAACCAACACAAGGAATATAGATCGGAGATTGGCCAAATGCTGAAGTGTCACAAGACTCTTTTCAATTCAACCACACATAAAGAATCCAGAAAACACGTTCACACACAACATGTTGGGTGTGGAGCCTGATTATCTTATGTATTCAAAGGTATTTCCACATTGGAGGCCAGTTCGCATTGCCGCCCATAAAATATTCGTTGCAGGGGGGGTCCAAGGGGGGCAGCTGCGACCTTTGGGAGCTCCCCCTGGCGGGGGGATCGGGGGCAGCACCCCCGAAGCTAAGAATAGATGTAAAATTGCCTTGTAAAATGTTGTAATTTCGTAGTAAATCTGAGTTGTTTATTAGGTGGAGATTTGACAGTAGAAGTTATGTTTAATTTAGGGTTTTTTGCCCTAGAAGGTAACCCCTCACTATATATGGGGGAATTGTATTGCATCTATGTAGATCTGTATTCTGAGTGAGGAAGAGAGAGGAGATTGAGAGCGAAGAGGGAATTACAGGGGATCTGTTGTAGGTTGTATCTCTTTAGTTTGCTGGATAATATGAAAAGAAGGACTGGTTGTTTCTCCGTGGACGTAGCCTAAACTGGGTGAACCACGTATATCTGTGTCTCTCTTGTTTTATGCGTTTTCTGTGTTTATATTTCTACAATATTTTATGTGTTCCATTGCTCTTTAATATATAATTTTCTAACAACTGGTATCAGAGCCCAAGGTCTATTTGGCTAATAAACCCGCAAGAGAGAAGGGTTCCTGGTTCGAGTGGGAACAATGGCAGAGGATGGTAGGTTTAGGGTTGAAAAATTTAATGGCCAAAACTACCAGTTGTGGAAGATGCAAATGGAAGATTATTTATACCAAAGAGATATGTACTAACTATTGAGCGGAAAGACAAAGAAGCCAACGAGTATGACAGACACAGAATGGGATATTCTAGACAGAAAAGCACTTGGAACAATACGGCTGTGCCTAGCGGCGTCGGTAATGTTTAATATTTTAAAGGAAACGACAACAGAGGGTTTAATGTAGACATTGGCCAAACTATATGAAAAACCCTCAGTCTCAAATAAGGGATTTCATATGAAGCATTTATTTAATATGAAGATGTTAGAAGGTGGATCTATTGCTGATCATTTAAATGAGTTTAATACAGTTACCAGTCAGTTAAGTTCTGTAGGGTTAACTTTTGATGATGAAGTTAGGGCTCTGTTATTTCTGTGCTCCTTTCCAGAAAGTTGGAATGGTTTGGTTATGGCCATTAGTAAATTTGTCTCTGGATCTAGTACTTTAAAGTTTGATGATGTTGTCGGTGCAATCCTTAGTGAGGAAATGCGACGGAAAAGCTCCGGTGAGACATCAGGTAATGCTTTGACTACAGAGACTAGGGGAAGAAAAATGGAAAGAGGAAAGAGCCCTGGATATTGCAGTAAGACAAGAAAAGGTAGATCCAAGTCCAGATTGGGGATAGTGTGTTGGAAATGCGTGAAGAAAGGACACTTGAAGAAAGACTACAAGTCTCTAAAGGGAAAAGAAGGAGATGCGCAACAAGAAACTAATCATGAAGCGAATGTAATAGGTGATGTGTTGCAAGATGCTTTGATTCTTTCATTAGAAAATATTATTGATGCCTAGGTGGTAGATTCAGGGGACTCATTCCATGCCACCCCTGATAGGAAACATTTTTATGATTATGTTCAAGGAGATTTTGGACAAGTTCGATTGGGTGATGATAAACCCAGTAAAATCATTGGAATGGGTACAATTTTCATAAAACAGCAAAATGGAAATCAGTGGTTATTGAAGGAGATAAGGCATGTTCCAGATCTGAAGAAAAATCTGATTTCAACAGGGTAGTTGGGAGGTGAAGGTTGTGTAACTACTTTCACAAATAAAACCTAGAAGGTCACTAAAGGATCTCTGGTAATAGAGAAAGGAGGAAAGGTTGGTACATTGTATTTATGCAATGGTATTTCTAATTTTGTTAATGCTTTAACCTCTATAGGAGAAGATATTGCATTGTGGCATCATAGGCTTGGGCACATGAGTGAGAAGGGGATGTATATTCTTCACTTAAGAAATTTGTTGCTAGGTTTGAAGCATGTTGATTTAAAATTCTGTGAGAATTGTGTTTATGGAAAGCAGAAGAGTGTCAGATTCCTTAGAGTTGGGAAAGAAAAGAAGAGTGAAAAATTAGAGCTTGTGCATACAGATGTATGGATACCTACTCATGTATCATCTCTTGGTGGCTTTCATTATTACGTTACTTTTATTGATGATGCAACCAGAAAAACCTGGATTTATTGTATTCGAAATAAATCTAATGTATTTGATACTTTCAAGAAATGGAAAGCTTTGGTTGAAAATGAGACAAGAAAAAGGTTGAAGTGACTCAGATCAAACAATGGAGATGAATATTGTAGCAAAAAGTTCGATAGGTATTGTTCAAAGAACGGAATTCGTAGAGAGAAGACAGTTCCAGGAACACCACAAGAAAATGGTGTGTCAGAAAGGATGAACAGGACAATCATGGAGCATGCAAGGTGCATGAGATTGCATGCAGGATTGCCTTTACAATTTTGGGTAGATGTTGTAGATACTGTTGTTTATCTAATAAATAGAGGGCCTTCAAGTTCCTTGGATGGTGGTATTCTAGAGGAGGCATGGACAGGTAAAAAGGTAAAATACTCTTTTTTAAATACTTTTGGTTGTGAAGCCTTTGTCCACATTAATAAAGAAAATAGAACAAAGCTTGAGGCAAAATCAGAGAAACGTACCTTTATTGGATATGGTGTTAATGATTTTGGTTATCGCTTTTATGCTTATGAAAAACACAAAATCATTAGAAGCATAGATGTCATATTCAATGAAAAGGTTTTGTATAAGGATCAATTGCAGGAAAAGAAATAGGAAAAAGAAAACAGAGATTACACAGTGCTTGACGAGATCACAGGAAAAGTGATGGTGCCTAAAAATCATAATGATCAATAGCCAGAACAACAACCACAATAGCAACAAGCACCTCAAACACCTGAAAGTGGTGTTATAAGATCTACCAGGATAAGTAGACCACTTGAACAATACTCTCCTTCATTATATTATGTATTGTTGACTAATTCTGGTGAACTAGAATGTTATGAAGAAGCAGTGCAGGTAGAAACTAGGAAGAAGTGGGAGCAAGCCATGAAAGAAGGGATGGACTCCTTAGCACATAACCAGACTTGGGACTTAGTCAGGTTGCCTATAGGTAAAACAAAATTGCAGAATAAATGAGTTTACAAGTTAAAGGAAGAAGATGGAGGTAGAAAAAGGTATAAAGCTAGACTTGTGGTGAAAGGGTTTGCACAGAAAAAGGGTATAGAATTTGATAAGATATTTTCTCCTGTTGTTAAAATGACTTCAATCATAACTATTTTAAGTCTAGTAGCAGCCGAAGATTTGCATCTTGAGTAGTTAGATGTAAAGACAACATTTCTCCATGGAGATTTGGAGGAAGAGATATATATGCAACAGCCACAAGGATATGAGGTAAAAGGGAAGGAGAAACTAGTGTGCAGGTTGAAGAAGAGCTTGTATGGATTAAAATAGAATCCAAGGCAGTGGTATCTAAAATTTGACAGGTTTATGTCTGAACAAGGTTATACTAGATGTCACTCTGACCATTGTGTATATCTCAAAAGGCAAAATGATGGCAGCTATATTATATTGTTATTGTATGTAGATGACATGCTTGTTGCAGGTTCTAACATGTAGGAAATAAATGTACTCAGCCAGAGTGCCATACATCTTACAAAGAACTTTATATTTCATTCCAAGACTAAACATATATAGCTCAAGTACCATTTTATACGGTTAGCATTGGAAGATGGACAGTTGAAGCTGGAAAAGATATGCACTAGCCAGAATCCTGCAAATATGTTAACAAAAGTTGTAACTAGGGAGAAATTGAGAATTTTCTTAGTTTCAATTGGTATTCAAGTATGATGAAGAAGATAAGAAATAGCGAGGTCCAAAGTGGAGTCATTGTCCAACAAATGAAGCAGCAGTGGAGTTGTTATAATCAGTCTCCAAGTGGGAGATTGTTGGGTATGGAGCCTGATTATCTTCTGTATTCCAAGGTATCGTCGCATTGGATGCCAGTTCGTAATGGGGTGGCAACGCCACCCGTAAAATATTCGCTGCAAGGGGGGTCCGGGGGGGTGGCTACGACCTTTGGGAGCCCCCCCCCCTGGCGGGGGGATCGGGGGCAGCGCCCCCGAAGCTAAGAATAGATGTAAAATTGCCTTG
>APFE030764059.1:106542-116619 GCA_000404065.3 Pinus taeda | reverse complement strand
GCTTGGTCTATCTATGTAATTTTTCATTCAGAAGCAGAGGTTGGACTCTTGGGATAGTTTTGGAACTATATTGTACATATTTACAACATTTTTGGCAAAGGAAAGACCAGGGTTTTGCAGCACTACTTGGGATCCATGTGGCTTTATGTCTTGATGGTGTGTTTATTTCAGTTATTGTAAGTTATGTATGTGCATCATTATCTTTATTAAATATTCTCTTATTAAGCAAATGAAGTGTTAAGGTAGAATCCATGAAACTATCATGCTCTGCCTTTAAATTTGTTTAATATTTTATGTTTTCTTCAGTTTAAGGAGAATCCTTGAGACCTCTTTCTCTCCTTAGCCTCTCACCGGTCTGATCTATCCATCTCACTTGCTTTAAGGCATCAAAACAATTGCCTATCTTGCCCCAAGTGGACCTCTGCAAAAACTGTGCCTCATCCCCGCACCCAAAATTGCCTTTCCCTCGATTTCAACAAAATTATAAAAAATCAATCCTAAACTCTTTGTACTTAATACCTAGCCTAAAATCAGTCATCAATTTGGTCATCTCGAGCCTTTTTGAATATCTTTTGCCGATTTTGACCCAGAGAGAGCCCTCTCCTGTCCTCATAGGGCTAGCTATGAGGCTGAGCGTGGTTTGATGTGGCCTTGAGTCTTGCCTTATTTCAGCCTAAGGCGGATTTGAGCGCTAACATAGTGGCGACCATACTGGGGAGAAATATAAAATGGTTTGCTTATTGATGAGTTTGTTTCACAAGTCTTAGACGGAGTCTGAAGTCACGCCAGGTAGAAACGCTCTTGCTATGCATAAGCGAAAGTAGATAAATGCTGCTTCAGTCGATCTCCGGTTAGCTTGCGAAAATTTGACTTGCAGATCACCCCAATACCTTTGATCGTTTTAGACCTTTGGATGATTGAGTCTAATAAACGATTGGCTGAAATACCTTCATTCTTTTGATCTCCTGATAAATACACTGGCTTCGAAAAGACATACAAGAGCTAATCCAGATCCGAATCCACCTCCTATTTATGAAAATCCAAATCTGATTCGAAAATTCCTCCGTCAAGAAAGCTCGGCGACTCCCTTGGTTAAATCTCATTCATGTCCTACACTTTTTGAATACCTTGAAGACATTCCTTTTGACGCAAGGTTTGAATTGTCATTTTTCAAGACTAAGTCTGAAAACGCTCTCAATTCTATTGTTCTAAATCCTGACTTCGCTGCAGCTCTTGAATTTGAAAGGCATAATAAATTAATTGACAATTTTATCTTGAGACACCTTCAGACCACCATCCAAGCAACCAATCTTTCTGAGTTTTTGGAAGCCATATCTGCAAACATTGGATCCTCAGTCACGGCATCTACCTCAAGAGTTCCTACTGAACCACATTTCATTCCTACCATTCCTTTGCAGCCTATAATTACTTACTCTGAATCTACAGCTAATTCCCCTTCTTCATCCCACATTAATTCTCCTCTGCATACACCTCCGCATACTCCCCATACAGTAGCAGCATCCACTCCGCCAACAACATCGAGAGTAAATCCACCTAGAGCAATGGCTGCTTGTTTTGCACCTCTTGCTTTACCTCAGCAATTGCATGATATGCCAGCAGATTATCAAAGTAAAATTCCTTTATTTGATGGCACTCCTCAAAGTGTTTCTGCTCAGCAGCACTTAGACAAAATGGCAACTTTTTATGATTTATATGAGATCGATGACGAGGATGTAACTATGCGATTGTTTGTGCAAACATTCAGAGGAGAAGTTAGAAAATGGTTTAGAAGCTTGGGAGCTAGAAGTATACCTACCTTCGCTAAGCTTCAGAAGCAGTTTCTTGATCGTTGGGAACTTAGAAACGATCTGCTCCAGATTAATGCCGAGTACAATAATATCAAACGCAATCCCGGTGAGTCTGTCCAAGACTATATTATTAGGTTCAATACAGTTTATAATGCTATCCCTGATGATTTAAGACCATCTAGAAAATCAGCTCTTCTTAAAATCCCGGATGGCTTTGATCCGGAGATGGATTACTCATTACGGGATAGAGATCCGCCTACTTTAGAAGATATGCAAAATATTGCTGTCAATGTTGAGGAAAACCTGAACGACAAGAGAGCACGTTTGAAGGCAGAGAAAAGAGTGACTATAAAGGAAGCATCTACATCATCAGAACCACCTTGGCTTCGCGAGATGTTCAAAAGACTCAACCTTGACAAATCAGAATAGTAGATTCGTAATCCAAATTACTGTGGCTAGCAGCAACCTCAGTACAGAATCAAGCAGCGTGAACCAAGAGTACAAGAGTCGGCAGCCCGGCAACCAATCAAAACTCCTCTTTTGCATAATTTTGTAACTCAAGATTCTGATGAAGATGCTAATGTAGCAGGAGACCAAAATCAATTCTTTACTCCTGATGATCTGCCCATTTACATCACCGAAGAAGATGAGTATGGAGAAAGTTCAGGCAACCAGCAAGACGAAGATTTTATCTTGACTAATGATGCAGATTTAGATGATTACCAAAGAGGATATTTGAATGCCTTGTCCACTCAACAGAAGCAGTATTCATTGAGGAATCGATATGTGCCTATCAATCCCATTCAGAAAAGGAAAGAAGCTACAACACCAAAGATGGATTCACCGATACCGCCAAAGAAAGGAAAAGAGACAATTGATCCCACAACTAGCAAGATATCAGCAGCAGAAAAGACAAATCAGGCAGCTATAATCAAAGATAGAAGAGAGATTCCGGTCAAAGAAGTCAACAAAGTTTCATCATTTAGTTTGGAAAATGAAATTTCCAAATTAAAAATATCTATTCCTTTGACTGAAATTATGAAAAACAGCAGCTACCGAGGTCAAGTTTCCAAAATTCTGAACTTTGATCCCATGCTTGACATGGTGAACATTGAAGATGATCAGCCCAAATTGATCTTTGGACCAGCATTGGATGGTCACTCCCCTGAGAGTGATGTTCCTCCCTTTTATATCAGTTTGAGATTGCATGAATATGTCTTGCATAATGCCATGTTCGATTCGGGTGTTTCACACAATTTGATGCCAAAGGCAATCATGGAGAAGCTGGGGTTAGATATTACCAGAAAATATCATGATTTATATTCATTTGATTCCAGCCGCGTGAGATGTATCGGGCTCATCAAAGATCTGGTTGTTAGCTTAGACCAAATCCCGACGAAAAATGTCTTGATGGATGTGGTTGTGGCAGACATTCCTCCACGATTTGGTATGCTACTTTCGAGATCTTGGGGAGCTAAGTTGAAGGGTACTTTGCAATTAGACTTCTCTTATGCCACAATTCCAGTCTTCGATTAAATGAGAAAGCTATATCACGAGAAAAAGATGAAATATATGATTACTAGTAAAGAGAAGCCGATCAATCATCCTGTAAATTATGTACATACTGATTTGGAGTCGTTTGTTTTATTTGCTGATAGTTTTAATGATATAGATAGTCAGTTAGTTCAAGCGGAAGACATACCAGAGATCGCTGAAAATTTCAGAGAAGTACTACAAAAGGAAAGAGGAGAAAAGCAAGATATCATGGAGCAAATAAAAGGGGCAGCAAATAGAAAAATCAGAGGCAGTACAATTTCAGCACTTGGAGGAGGATGAAGATGGTCTTTGTACCATGGATTTCGATGGCGCGGTAGGTAGTGATGGTGCTGGTATTGGTGTGTGGATTCGAAGTCCTTTTTCCGTTCAAGACAAAGTTCCAAGCAAGGTGAGAGTGTGTTCCTATAAACTAGCATTTGATTGTTCAAATAATGAGGTCGAATATGAGGCTCTCATTGCTGGCCTAAAGATTCTTAAGAAACTGAAAGCAAAGAAGACTGCGGTCTATTGGGATTCCGAGTTGGTGATAAAGCAAGTTAAGGGTGAGTTTCAGGCTAAACACCCTCACATGAGGGCATATCGAAATGCAGTCTTAGATATTTTGAAGTTGTTTTCTGATTATACCTTGACATGTGTGCCTCGCCTACAAAATGGTGTTGCGGATGGACTTGCTAAGGCAGCAAGCAATTTGAAAATTCCAATGAATTCTAGAAACAAATTTGAGATTCATGTGAAGCATCGTCCCACCATTCCAGATAATCAACGATGTTGGCAAGTTTTTCAAGACGATGAAGAGATCAATGAGTTTCTGCAAAATAAGGGTAAGTTCAAAGATTCCTCAATAGATACTGAAAATGATGATGGTGATGACAATATACAAGTAAATCAAATGGATGTGCTGCAACTTAAGGAAAACATTATTCCTAAAGGATTGATTCCTTTATAGGAGCTGTTTGACCAAGATGATGTGGCCCGCAAACCGACATTGAGACCGACTAAAAAGGGTGTTGAAGAGGTAAACATTGGAATAGCTGAAAATCCCAAGATGGTTAAGTTATCAAGGTCATTATCACCAAAGGTAAAAGCTGAATATATGAAATTGTTGTCTTTATTTTTTGATGTATTTGCATGGGATTACTCAGATCTTAAAACATATGATACAAATATCATTAAGCATACTATTCCTATTAAGCCAAATCAGAAGCCTTTTTGTCAAAAGTTGAGGAGAATCAATCCGAAGTTGCTGCCATCAATTGAGAAAGAGGTAAATAGATTGTATAAGTTAGGCATTATTGTGCCTATCCGATTTTCAGATTGGATATCAAACTTGGTGCCCGTAAGAAAGAAGACAGGTGAGATCCGTTTATGTATTGATTTCAGAAATTTAAATAAGGTGTCCTTAAAGGACAATTATTCGCTGCCCAAAATGGATCATATATTGCAGCGAGTAGTTGGAGCATCAAGGATGTCACCACTCGATGGTTATTCAGGTTACAATCAGATTTTAGTGCATGAAGATGACCATGACAAAACCGCATTCACCACTCCATGGGGAACATTTCATTATGCAAAGATTCCGTTTGGTTTGAAAAATGCAGGAGCTACCTTTCAGCGTGCAATGGACGTGGCTTTCGCCATTGAGAAAGATGTATTTTTGGTTGTTTATCTTGATGATTTAACCGTGTTTTCAAATTCTGATGAGGAACATTTGTATCATTTGAAAATTGTTTTCCAAAGGTGCAGAAAATATGGAATATCGTTGAATCCGAAAAAGAGTCTTTTTGCCATGGATGAGGGCAAACTTCTTGGTCACATCATATCTAAAGACGGCATCTGTATTGAGCCAGCACGTGTTGAAGCCATTCAACAAATTGAACAGCCCCGGAACAAGAAAGAAATTCAGTCTTTCAATGGTAAACTGAATTTTCTGCGTCGCTTCATTCCAAATCTAGCAGAGCATCTTAGAGAGATCAAAAGCATGCTCAAGAAGGACAGTCAGGTAAAGTGGACCGAAGAGGTGGTTAAATCATTTAATCTAGTGAAGTTAGCTCTTTCTACAGCTCCTATTTTGATCAGCCCTGACTACACTCAATACTTTATTTTATTTTCATTTGCTTCTGAGCACACTTTGGCAACTGTACTAATGCAAAAGAGAGAAGGTGTAGAAAATCCCATCGCCTTTTTCAGTCGCATTATTAGAGATGGAGCATTGAAATATAACATCATTGAGAAGCAAGCACTTGCGCTTGTAAAGGCCTTGAAAGATTTCCATGTGTGCATATTGCATTCCCATATTCTAGCTTATGTTCCTAATGCAACAGTTAAAGATATTTTAGTACAGGCAGATCCAAAAGGGAGAAGGGGTAAGTGGATTGCTGCGTTGTTAGAATATGATGTTGAAATTAAACCCACCAAGCTGATCAAAGGTCAAGGACTCGCCAAGCTAATGGCTGAAACAAATCTGCAAATCCTAGACATAAATTTGATTGCTGCCATGTCTGATGAAGATGAGGAGAACCCATCCATTCAGGTATCTGAGATGTTTCTTTCTTCTCCGTGGTACACTGATATTTTATATGTACTTCAGCATTAATCTTTGCCTCCTGGAATGCCAAGAAACAGAAGTAGAACATTGAAATTGAAGGTTGCCAAATTTTGCATTCTCGATTCAGCATTGTTTTGGAAAGACCCTGGTGGAATGTTATTGAATTGTTTGGTAGAGGATGAAGCCCAAAGAGTCGTGGAAGACTTTCATAGAGGGGAATGTGGAGGTCATTTGTTTTGGAAGACCACGACAAACAAGATACTAAGGGCAGGCTATTATTGGCCTTCATTATTTTCAAATGTATATAAGGCTGTTAAAAATTGTCACGAATGCCAAATTTTTCAAGGAAAGCAGAAGCTCCAGGCTTTGCCTCTCAAACCAATTGAAGTCAGTGCACCTTTTAAGCAGTGGGGATTGGATTTCATTGGTGAAATTCATCCGGCATCATCAGGACAACATCGATGGATATTGACGGCCACGGACTACTTCACAAAATGGATTGAAGCAATTCCTACTCGACAAGCTATGGATGCGGTAATTATTTCTTTTCTCGAGACCAATATTTTGTCACGCTTTGGATGTCCAAGTAAGCTAATCACAGATAATGCAGCAGCGTTTAAGTCAAAAAGGATGATTGAGTTTTGTTATAAGTACAATATTAGTTTGGGACATTCAACCGCATACCGCCCTCAAGGAAACTGATTGGTGGAGTCATCTAATAAATCCTTGGTCAATATCATTAAGAAATTGTTGAAAATCAGCAAAAAGGGTTGGCACAAGAAGTTGATAAATGCACTATGGGCTGATAGGGTGAGTCAGAAAAAGTCTATTGGTATGTCTCCTTTCGAGTTGGTGTACGGAACAGACAAAGATTTTCCAACTTCACTTGCTGTCCCGGTAGTCAAATTGCTTCAAGAAGCGGGTAGTGAAGAAGATCCTATGCAGAGAAGGATTAATCAGATGATTCATTTGCAATAGACACGGGAGGAGGTATTTCAAAACACTTGCAATTTGCAGGAGCGTATCGAAAGGATTTATGACCGGAAAGCAAAGGCAGATACATTTCAGCTAGATGAGGTTGTTTTAAGATGGGATGCTCGTCATGAAGACAAGGGAAAGCATGGAAAATTTGAAAATTTATGGAAGGGTCCTTATAAGATTGCAGCATATTGCGGCCAAAACGCTTTCCTTCTCAAAGAGATGAATGGAGATGAATATCCTGGAGGGCCGATCAATGGTCGACTGTTAAAGAGATATTACTTTTGAGTATTTTCTGCTCATTTCATTATCATTGTACATATCATTTTACTTTTGTTCTATTTCACATGTACACTAACTTATCATCTTCAGTTTGGGGCCCGAGGTGAAGGCTATAATTCTGAAAATGAAAGTTAGTAAGTCTAAGTTTGTCAAGTCAGTTGTCTAAATCTTTAGTTTCGAGTCTAGTTTGGTCAAAGAAGTTTTTGTTTTTTCTGTCAAATTCTCAAGATTTTGTGTCGGAATAATGACTCCATCGCCCAATGAGTGAAGGCATTGTCTAGCTCTTACAGAGATCTGCAGTTCTTGGCATCTCCAAGGAGCTACCATCCCCATTGGAGCCAATGTTAGAGTCGGTCTAGTATCCCTCCACCAGAGATCAAAGCTCTTTGCATTTCATAATTAGGTGTCCCATCAGTGTGATCATGTTGCATTCCGTTAGGCATGCCATAAATCTACTGGAGGATTTTGTGTCTTTTATTCCCCTCATGTTTGGCACTGCTGGTTCAGGTTTGTTTGAGTGAATAAAATATTCAAAGGGTCATTTATCTTGTTTTAAATTTCGAGGTCTTAGGTCTAGGGTTGAGTCAATTTTTGTCTTGAGAGGTCATAAAGGACCAGCAGGCCAGAGGGATGTCCTTCATAAAACATCATTTCAATAATTCTCATCATTTTACAGTTAAATTTTCACCTTGTTTTCAAAACTCTGTTTTGAAAAACAAAGGTCATTATCTCATTTTTTGTAAAACTTTGTCAAAATTTCAAATTCTCCAAATGTTGAAGCGCAGCCTTGGTCTCCTTTGCCAAAGCATCTCCGAAGCCATCTCTGCAAAAATTTCAAAAGAAATCATCATTTCAACCAATGTTTTCAAAACAAAAGGAAACCAGAAGTCAGAGCCAATTAATTCAAAAGGTTTCAACATTCAAACATTACAAAGTGGGTTTTGGGAAAATAAAAATTAAAAGGGAGCCTATAAAAGCACATCACTCTTCATTAGCAACTCATTTGCCTCTCACAAGCCAAGAGAATCCTTGCAAAGGAGATTTCAAGAGTCATTGAGCAAATTGGTCAGTTTTCAGGAGCGCACTATGCATCAGCTGAGGCGCGCTACGCATCAGCGCGACTTTTCTAGTGTATTTTTACTCAGGCGCTACGCACCAGAGGGGCGCTATGCGTTGGGTTTTTCGCCCAATAAACCGCCAACAAGCTACCAAATCCTCTTTTCTCTCAAGAAATTTTTAGGTAGGCCTCTCCTCCATGGCTAGTTTTGGTTTGGCAAGATGAATGAGAAATTAATATGTTTAAAATGCCATGAAAATGTGAAGTTGAAACCCTACATTGCTGTGTGAAATTTAAAGACTTAGTTGTGCTAGGGTTTCAAAGTATTTTGCTGTCCAAGGTTGCCCATTATTGATCTCTTTTTCCTCCACCTTCACCAACATTCTCCTTCAAATTTTCCCATGCAATTTTATAATCTTCCTATTAAAATCCACTAAAATCCCTAAACCCTACTAAAATCCTTAAACCTTATTAAAATTCCCAAACCCTACTTCACCTTAAAATCCCACTTATTGTCCCTAATTC
Organism: Pinus taeda; assembly: GCA_000404065.3. Taxonomy (NCBI): domain Eukaryota; kingdom Viridiplantae; phylum Streptophyta; class Pinopsida; order Pinales; family Pinaceae; genus Pinus; species Pinus taeda. The sequence goes on along the minus strand of APFE030764059.1, from coordinate 107,867 downwards.
CCTCATGTTCCCCTTTCCCTAACAATTCCCATGTCTTTTTGTCCCCTTGGTGACAGCATTTGAAAAAGTCAAACAACAGTGCATTGGGTGCAAAGTCAACATTACATTTCAGTCACTTTGCCTCCAAAACCATGTCAGAAACCGAATCAGATTATGAACAGATTGATGACCGTGATTCAACACCGGAGATAGAGGTGCCAAGGAGGCATCACAAGGGTGGTAAATGTGGTCGGCATGTCAGGGAGGAACCCACCTCTTTGGCTCATTTGCAAGCTTGTCCACTTGCAGTGACCTGTTTTCGGTACCTATCATGTTTTGAGTATTGTGAGAGGATCTCAAAAATTCAACATCACAGAGAATTAGTCCGCTTGTTTGTCCTACATTTGCACAATGGTCATGTGAACCTTGCAGGAGTGGACTTCACACTATCACCCGAGATTGTTGCTCAAGCAACCTGGATACCAAATGTTGGGGAAGAGTGGACCAAGCACAAGCTGCTAGACAAATTTCATTATCAACCATACATCAAACCCAGATGCATGAGGCACCTTACTACTATTTTTCCTTTCAGACTCCTAAGAGAGGAGTATGCACCCTTGATGAGGCTTATTATGCGCTATTTTACTTGTGAGGGCAGATTTTCACGTTTATATTCGTACCATATCCGTTTGTTGATGCATTTCACATGGGTACGAATGATGAACATTCCATTTTTCATGTGCCGAAATAGAGAAAATATGGTGCCCGTAGTGCAAAGAAAGAACCCCGCACAACAACTCAAAAGTATATATCATTATCCACTGATCGAGATCATAGTGATGCATCAATTGGCACAACAAGGTATTCCATGGGAGGATTTAATTTCTCGCAACTTCTTCACGGTCCCACACCCACCTCCTAAGATTGTCCATGATGAGGGAGGGCCTTCACAGCAGTTTAACATTCATGAGACCGTGCATGTTGATGCTCCAGCATATGTAACATATCAGAAAGGCCCCAGAGCCTTATTTGCAGCTGCACGACGAGTACTATCTCCACCCGGGGTGGAAGGGGTCTCGTTGACTTCATCGACACAACGAGTATTATCTCCACATCATGTGGAAGGGGTCTCGCCATCTTCTTCAGCATAGGTATAGGTTCAGGACAGGGGAAAGAGGCCCATGATTGATGAAGGTCCTTCAAGAGGTCAGGGCATAGATGTCATTGATATTGATGCTAGCTCTCCTACCTCAGAGCTCAAGGAGATCATCCGAGAGCAAAGGGCCGAGAATGAGTCGCTGCACAAGAAATTGCAGATGGAAAAATGGGTGATTAACTATTTAGAG
>APFE030764059.1:77158-90742 GCA_000404065.3 Pinus taeda | reverse complement strand
AATATCCTTTTATTCACAAAAAAAAAATTACAACATAAAAAAAAAATGAAAGCTGGAGGTGAAAGGTTAGACCTATGTATTTCATAAAAACATAAATCATGTTCCTGACCTTCTGACTCCCAACTACAAAATGGTTGGGATCCATACTAGAAAAATATAAAACAACCTTCTTCATACCCAACCTCCTGATGTTCATCTTACCCAAACTAGACTGCACACCAGGGTCAGGGTCACTGCTAGATAAAAACTTGAATTTAATACCATGCTCACTTCTAACTAGCAGATTGGCTTCCATTGTGAATAGGAATAAAATATTTTATTTATTGGCTTTCATACCAACCGTAATTTCTTTTATCTTTCTTTAGTTGTTTATAAATTATCTCCCAAATTGCAATTTCTTATGTTTCAATAAAGCATTCCCCAAAATTTGAGCATCCAACCTTACCTTCATTTGCACATCCAAGTGGCTGAAATGTCTCGTCACTTTAATGAATAAATAACACCTTTCATGTGAATTTACTGTTGCATGTCATGAGGGTTTAAACAAAATTTAGCAAATTTCCTAATTTCCACTTTCTATTTTGAAATTTGTTCTCCACACCTTGTTTACAATGGCTGTTTCAAACGTTTATTTGATTATAAAGAAACAACTTAAAATTCACTACAAGACTTTAAATTTCTAGTAAACATGCACTCTCATAGACAATTCCACTAGTAAATTTGATATTTCTTATAGAAAGTTGAATTTCTCTTAATGATTTTCCAATACATAATATGCGTAAGAAAGGTGAATCTACCACGTCAAAGTAGGTTATTCAACAAATTGAGGAACACCTAAAGGGAGTCAAAAATATAGAATTATAGATCTAAATCTCAACCCAACTCTCATTTCTCAGACCACCTTCAAAACCCAGAAGGCAGGTGTGATTAATTGGGAAGAAATATATAATTTTTAGAATAAAAGTTGGTCAAATTCAGAAACTTTAACTCTAGAGGAAAATATTCAATTTGAAAAAATTAAAGGTACGAAACTGCACAGAGTTTCTTCTAGAGTGAATTTTTTTCCTTATTATGACATGATTGCATGGGCTATGCGACATATGAATTTTCCTACCTGTAATATAGTAGACTACAACAAAATGTTAGTCTCTTCAAAACCGCAAATATTTTCAGCAATTTACAAAGTTAGTCCTCCAGAAGTTTTCTTAAACACTTAGTTTTTGTATAATTTCAACAACACAATATTCAAGAAGTGTGGATGGAATTTTTATAAAGTTTTCAAACATTAGCTATGAGAATACAAAGAATGGTTCCAACTTAAGTCAATAAAATAATACCTTATTTCCATTTTCAATAAAATTCTCAGGTTCCTCATCAAAATGTTGTACCGTTTATATGAAAAGAAGGATCATGAGCATTGCAAACTTCAATGGATGGCTTTAATACACAATCTAATAATTGATTCAAAGTGTTTTAATTGACATGATATTATCTCTTGAAATTTTATATATCCCATTAATTATTTCATTTTTTCTTCTCCAGGATATGATTAGATTTTTTGCATGTCAGCTTATATTATGGATATTATAATTTCTTCTATTCCATTTCATTTGATGAAATGGAATTATCTAGTTCAACAATAAGTCCTATTCAAAATTATGTACCTACATTTTTGGGAAGTAACTTAAAATTCCATTTTTATGACATTTGTAATTATTTGATTATTCCTTTCCATGAGATTATTTTTGGAGAAAACCCTCCTAGGGCTAGATAATGCCTTAAAGAAGCAATAGAAGAAGTAGGAGACTGGTTTGTGGAAGAATTATTCACATATATCAAAGCCTATGGAAGTGAAGTTGTACCTCATATTCTTCTTATATATATTCTACATAGGATTTCTTTAAGAGAGGTAGACAATATAGCTTCCTTGCTAATTGTCAAGCTCAAAAAATGAGCAAACTTTAGAAGAAAATATGGTCTAACTTCTTAATTAATTTTGGAAATTGTTTCCTCAAGAATCGAGGACATGCATTTAAGGAGGTTGGAGAACTAGAACATGTTTGGTTATATTAGTTTCTCCTTTATGATTATGATCCTAGAGAAATAATTAATGATCATTATAAGGTTGTTGGCTACATCAAAACATTCACACACTATCAGCCTCTTTTTGATGATATTTTCATTAATATTGATAATTTTCAGCAAGCTTGTGAAACAGGACAATAGTTGAGTAGGGAGGATAGAAATAAACTCCAAGAGTTTAGAGAAAATATTTATGAGGAATTCATTAAATAGAAGCTCATCTTCATACTAATACTCGAATTGAAGAGATGAAATCTCTTGAGATTCTGAAGTACAATTTCAATCACATTATTTTAGAGCTTGTTTCCTCTTCTCAAAAAATAGAAGAATCTGAAGTTGAAAATATTCCTAATGTTTTCTTTACATCTCAAAAGACAAGCACAACCAAAGAAAACACTATTAAATAAAAATACAGACGAACCAGGTCAAAGTAACATAGAAATCAAAGATCATAAACAACAAAAACTAGGGAAAGAATAGGTAACAGAAAAATAGATTTCCTCTGCCAACAATATCATTATTATTGATTGTCCAAATGACATCAGTGAGGCACATACAAATTCCAAGAAAATTCATGAAGTAGTCAAATATTTGTAGATTGATATGAATAAAGATGAGAAAATATTATCACCCCACAGTCAAAATTGATCGATTTCTTTGTTAGAGAAAGAGAATTTCTTGAGCAAAAAGATATACTACTGAAATTTCTATTTCACAAAAATCTCATGACACATCCATAACTCCAACTTATACTAAAATTCTTCTCATTTATTTTTTATTTAAACCTATCACTAATGTTGAAACTATTCCCAAAAGTGTTCAATCCTTGATTGAGTATCACTTTAATGCAAAACCTAAGCCATTTGTGAGAACGACTAAGAAAAGAAATTTTGGAAGTGTTTAAACCATTTCAGAATTTAGTTCGCAAGAAACAATAAATGTTGATGAAAAATATGAAGAATCCTCTCATGATTTAGGAGCCTTTGTCAATTATATCCATTACCATGTTTGTGAACTTTCCATGACATAGAAGATAGTCTAAAGAATATCAAATATTTGGAAAGTGAAATAGAGAAAAGTAAATCATTCAGTGAAGAAAGTTGGGAAAATTGGTTTGTAATGCTTCCAGGTGGGTTTACCATTAAAAGAGAAAACTTACTGAATAAATTCCAAAATCAATTGAATGAATTGAAATTAAAATACTCCTCATAGATCCATGAAATCCAAAAGACATGTGAACACCAAAATAGAGTATTGAAGGAAGAATCTAACAACACCATTGAAACCATGACCAGAGGAAAGAGGGAAGAAATTTAAACTAAAGTCTCAATCACTTCAAAGTCATGAAGTGGAAAATAGTCTGAAGGTTTTTAAGGCATAAGAAATACAAGTTGACCAAATATTGAGGAAATATCACACTAAGTTTTATTTTAAAAATGGATTAAATTTGTAGATTTTATCAAGATAATTTGGATCATGAAGAGATAATTGAATCTTTAGCCAAAGAAGACAAGTACATTAAATAAAAATTCATATCAATTCTTGAATGGGAAACACAACTTCATCTTGAAAACATTTTCGAAGTCTCTAAAATGGATAAAAGACTAATGTTTGCTTCTTTCATTGAACGATAGTTTGAGGCCAAAAGAAATCAAAAAATGCATCAAAAGGACCACCGACCATTGTCTATTAGCATGTGAGGCGGGAACTATTTTTATAGAAGAATTTGATTATCCATATCCAAACCATTAAAAGAAGCAAAACCCAATTCAATGGAACATCATATCAAAGACAGCGCCACAGATGACCATGAAGTCATAGATAGCCTTAAAACCTAGAAACAAGAAAAGTTTCTGAGATTTATGGAGTTTCCCTTTGAGCAAATCAAATTGATTTGTAAATTTAGAATCAAATGAAAAACAATTAAAAGAGTTGTTCAGAATTTGATATCAATGAGCCTAGTCAATATCAAATGTTTTCATCCTATCCACTTCTCAACAATTTCTCTGCTATACTCCGATTGGGCTAACTATATCCAGAAAAATGCACCACATTTTCTTAGAATAGAGAAGGAAGAGTTCAATGAGGAGGAGGAATATTGAATGGCATACCAACTTTCCCTCGAGAAAATCCTTTAAACAAGGATTCAATTTTTAGAGCACAATTTGTTTCAGATAAATTTTACAAATTTTTTGATTTGAGACAATTGAAGAAACTTTTATTATTTTCATTAGTATTCATATGAACTCTTACATTGGAGTGAGGGTCCATATCTAGAAGAATCGAAAGACTTGTATTTTCCAAACTTTTTTTTGAATTCAAAGCTTTTTGAATACCAAAATTCAGAGTTGAATGTGTGTTTAACTATCACATTCATTTCATATGATCACTTTAATTTTTTAATGGATGTATCTGCTACTCAATTCTTGACTTTACTTGTGATTATATCTCTCTGAATATTAGCATATTGTGCTCAACACTTCTTGGGATATGCTACACCTTATTTTCTTTCTGAAAGAAATTTGCTATTTTTTTTGCATTTCATATCTATTTGATAATTAAGCATGATAATAAAACTATAGTGCATTAAAATTATCTTGTTCTCAACATATGATACTTTTAAGTTTATTTCTGGGTTTCCATGCAAAATTTTCTATCAACGCTTGTATTTCCCAAGCAAATTTTCAAGTCAATTTTTTTTCAAAAACAAAAATCGAAGTTGAGTAAATATTGAGCTATGGCATTGATTCCATGTCATCACTTTAATTTATTAATGAATCTATCTGGTACTATTTTCTTAACGTTATTCATGTTTATATTTGGTTGAATATTAGTTCATTCTCTTAAACAATCCTTAGGATATGACACACTTTATTTTCTCTCTCCAAAAATTGCCTTATGTTCAATGATTACATATCTATTTGATAGTGAAGCCTTCGATAGTGCACTAGATTTCTCTTGTTTTCATGATAGCTTGTTTTCAAGTTATTTATTTCTGGCATTACATGAAAACATATTTTTGCAATAGGACTTGTATTTCCCAATCATTTTTTTTTTATGTGAAAGCTTTTGCATAAAAAAACTCAGAGTTGAATGTGTAGTGAGGTATGAAATTGATTACCTGTCATGAATTTAATTTCTTAATGCATATATCTGGTACTCAATCCTTAACTTTGTTCATGTTTATTTGTAGTTGAATATTAGGATATCCTGTTAAACACTTCTCAATATATCTTACACTTTCTTTTATGTCAAAGAAAAATGTTATATGTTCTATGATTGCATATATATTTCATAGTGAAGCCTGGTATTTAACATGCATTGCACTTAATCCTTATTGTTTTGAACATAAGTTATTTTCAAGTAATTTATTTCTGACATTACATGCAAATATATTTTTGGAACAATATTTGTATTTCCCAAACAAATTTTGAAGTGAAAACTTGTTGTACAACAAAAGTCTGAGTTGAATGCATACTAAGCTACCACATATATTTATGTCATCACTTTAATTTCTTAATGGATGTATTTTGTACTCAATTGTTAACTTTATTCATGATTATCTATAGATAAATAAAACAATATTTTGTTCAACAATTCTTAGGATATCTTGCAATTTATTTTCTCTGTTGAAGAAAATTATTATATGTTCTTTCATTGCATATATATATTTGATAGAGAAACCTGATATTCAAACTACAGTGCACTTAATCGTTCTCATTTTCAACATAAGTTACTTTCACGTAACGTTTTTCTGATATTATATGAAAATATATTTTTGGAACAAGATTTGTATTTCCCAATAAAATTTTGAAGTGAAATATTTTTGTAGAACAAAACTATGAGTAGAATGTGTATTCACCTATCACATTGATTTGTTGGCATCACTTTAATTTATTAATGAATTTATTTCCTACTCAATTTTTAACTTTATTCATGTTTATCTTTGCCTGAATAAAAGGATACTATCGAACACTTCTTAGGATATCTTGCAATTTATTATCTTTGTCAAAACAAATTATTATATGTTATGTGCTTAGATACCTATTTGATTACCAAGCCTGATATTCAAATGATAATGCAATTAAATGTTCTCCTTTTGAACAAAAATTCTTTCCAAGTAATTTATTTATGGCATTATATGCAGATATATGTTTGAAAAAATATTGTAATTAAAGAAAATAAATATGTTACAATGGTATGGACTTTAATCATTACTCCTTTTTCTTCCTAAGCATGACATATGCACTATTTTTCATTTTAGCAAAACATTGAAAATAAAAAGGTGGTGAACTCATAAACCATCCAATGATTTCACCCTTGATATAGTTGTCAATGTAAAACCTTGCCAGTCGTTTTCTCCTATATCTGTGATATCTCATTGCAAGTTCATCCCCTGTGATTTTTGTATAGTGAAGGCCCACACCATTTTTAAAGGCATCTATTTAAGATTCCCTCTAACAACATGTGTTATGGGCATAATTTTTGGACAAATTATATCAAATGGGACACATGTGTAATTTTGAAAATTAATTGTAGTGAACATTGGAAGTGTTGGACATTTGAGGGTATATGGGTGACTGTGTAAGTGTTGGCATTGATGTCAAACAAGGGTTATCATGATGATTGGGTGTTTGGGATGAATCCTATGGTAACTATAGGCTTCTTGTAGAATATCATAATAGTAGCGAGGTTACTGAAGAAGCTAGAAAATGATGATTACAGTGATGGGTGAGATGGAACTCCATGGTAGTTGTATCCTTCTCATAAAGAATAATCACATTAGTAGGCTTACTAAAGAAGCCATAAAAAGATCACCATGGTGGTTGTGATTTTAGTTGTCCAAAGAATCAATGAGTAGAGAATTTTATAGTCATATTCCGAGCCATAGAAAGATTGAAAGACTACATCAGATCCTATCAAATGAAAAGTGTTGTGGAAGAGTTTTCCTATGATATGAGGAATTTCAAAATTGGATTCTTGGATCAAATGATATGGTCTATTGAAGTTCAGAGTTGTGAAGCCTTAGGAAGGAAGGAATATTGGCATATTAAAGGTTCGCAATATTAGTGCATCGACATATCGATGATATGGTTACCATTCATCAGGGATTGAAACATCAGATATTGGAGAATATCAGGGCCTCGATGCAAGTCATATTGAAATATCAGAGATTGGAGGATATCGGGATATCAAATCCTCAGAGATCAGCACATCGGGACAGTGGCACATCACGATATCTAAATATCGGAGGTTCGAGACATCTAGGTATAAAAAATTCTTAGCTAAGGTTAGCTAAGATGACCTGACATCCACTACTTTTGATAAGCATTAACAAAGTGTTAAGTATTGCCAAAGAATATTAACAAAGAATTCTATTGCAAAGCTGAAGGTTTATGAGCCCTCTTCACTCTCCTCTATTGGGACACATGATAGAATGAGATAGCATCCGATAAGATATAGTGGCACTAGCGTCAGCATGACATGATAATACTACAGGACACGTCAACCTTATTAGTTAACCTAGTGTGCCAGATCAAGGCGACACATGTCATCTCTAAAAAGACACCACATGGATTGATGATGTCATATTGGAGCTCGGCATATTAGAGGATTAAGATATCAAGACTCTATAATAGTTGGTTATTAAAAAGTTCCAATAGATGCACCTTCTGATATTGAGTAGGCTCTTGTTCATGTAAAACCAAAAATCTAAGGGCACAGAGCAGTAGCAAAGGAAGATTGGCCCCAGTAGGAACAAAGCACCTTAGCACCTTAATGTTAAGTAGTAGGTCACGTCTCTCTGTCCCATGGAGGAGAAATGTTCAAGAAACTAAAGATGCTAGGACTAAGGAGTATCAGAACACTACACCACTGTGAAGGTGTGACATCGAGTTTCTCCAATAAGGAAGTACAAAGAATTAAATACTATATGGGTCAGCAACTGCGAAATTGAATATAGGCATAAAGGAGTTGGTAGTTGAAAGGGATTAATCATGTAGAAGACTTTGTAACAAGAAATAAAGGACAACACTTGTAGTAGAGATGAATTCAAGAGCATGAAGGAACTAATCAACTGCTTTGTGTGCACAAATGGTTGTGATAAATAAGAGCATAACGGTCACCTCTACAAATTGTCAAGATCTATTGAATGATAAATGAAATAGGGCTCTCAGATGAGTGTGTAGGTCACTTGAGAATTAATTTCTCACCACTTGATTTTTGTGCAATCTGACTATGAAGAACTATAAGTTCCATATTTGTTTTGGGTGCTATGAGAAGAAACTATCAAAAGACGCAAAAGTGCAAGTGAATTCATGCCTAAGCATAGTTTGGCAGCTAGAGGAATGACAAGAGAGAATCCCATGCGCAGAGTGGCTCAGTGGCATAAAACCACCTCGAATAATGAAAAATATTGGGATGTGAACATATGTGTGATAGCAGTGTTATGATAGAGTGCGTCGAAGCAGAGAGGCTAGAGCACCTCATAGGATACTGTCGCATATAGTGGGAAGAGAAGTGTGAGGTCTATGTGAAGAATTGCAAGTGTAGTGCTCAAGTGCAGTCTGTGTAGATCCCTTGATAGTGAAGGAAGAAGCACAAAGGAAGTGTTGTTGTAAGCAGTAGGAGGGGATATACTCCAAGAGAACACATAAGGAAGAATGCAGAAGTCAAATATGTGAACAACCATTATTGGTATTTTACTTGTATAGTTGTATACCTCTATTTTATTTTGAAAATTGTATGAAATAGTAGAGCAGTGGCAAGAGGAGGTTGGTGCCTGCACACTAAAGAGGTTGTGTCCTCTTGGCAAGTAGCTTCTTGCTAACCAAACGGGGTTAGTGCCTCCTATGAGTGGTTTCTCCCAAACAAATGGATATAATTAAGTGGGTGTTTAATTTACATCATAAACAAACAACAAAATTGGTTGTCTTTTTCCTCTATGTTTCCACGTGAAAATCATTGTGTCAAATGTGTGCTTCTCATGTGGTTGTTGTTTGAAAATGTATGTTAGAAATATTTTTGCCTAACTATTTTTGTCAATGAATGCTCTCACAAGTTAAATAATATAAGAATGGAGTAAAAGAATCATAATAAAAATTAAAATATCTTATTAATTACTAATTCACCCCTCCTCCAATAATTCTTTACTTCAACAATTGGTATCGGAGACAAGTTCCTTCAACAATAGTTTAAACACTGGAAGGTAGATCTATAAGGAATTATTTGTAGGAAAGAGAGTCAAGAGGCTTACTCAAGTAGAATACCAATATTGATGGGACCAAATATTCTTTTTTGAAAGTGAGAATGGAAGCATATCTTATGTCCCTCAGAGTAGATGTTTCACTTAGCACTAGTAGAACAATGCCCCGATATCCCCGACCCCCCCCCCCCCCCCCCCAACTGATGGAGATGGTAAAACATTATATGGGAACAATCCTAAATCCAAAAATTTCATTCTCTTTGGTCTTAGTCAATTATAAATTTTAAAATATATGCATTGTAAGTCTTCTAAGGAAGTATGGGTAAAGCTTAACCAGATTCATGAAGGAGATGACAAAGTCAAGCAAGCAAAACTTCAAACTTTCAGAATGAGGTTTGGAAGCGCCAGAATGAATGAGAATGAAATAATAGCATAATAATTCCTTAGAGTTGATGAACTAACTAATATGATTAGAGAACTTGGTGAAGAAGTCAAGGAAGAGATTATTGTCGAGAAAATATTAAGATCTCTACCCATGAGATTTAATGCCAAAATCTCAGCTATTGAGGAAATGGCTAACTTAAAGGATCTCAAGATGGATCAGTTGCACGGTACACTCACATCCTATGAGATGAGAGTAGGAATAGAAAAATATGAACCGAAGGAATCAGTGTTCAAAGTATCCAGAAAGGGAAATGATCACAAATATCTTCAACTTTGCTCTAGCAATGAATATGATCAAGAGTTGGCTCAACTAGCTAGAAAAATGAAGCGTAGCTCAAAAAACTATAAAGTGGAGTTTCCCTTTACCTATTTTGACCGTGGAAGAGTTCGAAATTTATCTTCCAAATTGCCTTATAAAGAAAAGACTACAAGGGAAGAGCATCTGAAATTTGGAAACAAGTCTCAAACACATCAAAAGAAAAATCCCTATAGGAAAAATGGGTTCTACTCCAAAGAGGATAGGTCAGCACCATAATCAAACTGTGAAGACTCATCGGAGAATGAGTGAGATAAGTATCTTGTTATGGCTCTTGAAATAGACTCAATAAAAAAAAGGTATTATGGAATCTGAAGAGTAAGAAGAAGAAGGAGTAATAGACCTTGAAGGGAACTCGTTAGCTCCCTTGACGAGTTAAAGAAAGCTAGGAAGGAAAATAAGCAACTAAAGGAACAATTATAGCATGCAGAGGAAGATATGTATAGCTTTGATAATGAGAAATTTTCCTATAAAAAATAAAACTTGAAGAAGTTATCAAGATCAAGGATAGTCTAGTCATTCAACTGAAATAAAAACAAGGAAATTCCGAGATACTAAAAGAGGAGAATAGGTATTTGAAATAGGATTTTCTCAAGTTAAAAAGGGGAATGATCACACAGGTATGCAAAGATGATATTTTGCCTTCCAAATTTGAGCTGGAGTAGGCCAAATGAAAGGAATAAGTTCTTCAAAAACTAATTTGAAAATTGGAAAGAGAATTGTTAGAGTCTTGAAGCAGAGTTATCTCTCTAAGAATTGATCTTTAGAAAACAAAGATCGAGAAGGGTCTAAACGAAAAATTTGTTGAAGGGATAAGTATACTAGATCAGATCATGAATAGTATAATGCCCTCAATAATCAAAATTGGTCTAGGATACTCTAAGACACAAGAATATTCTATTGGGAAGATAAACTTTAGGTATGTAGGATTCAAATAATCATAAAGTCATGAGAAGAAGCATCATGAAAGAATTAATGAAGATAAAAGAGTAGTCAGGAAAAGAGGAAATCCTCATTCGAGAATTAACCAAGCAATTAGATGACCAAGGTATTTTTTGGAAAAATCTCATAATGCTTGTAGCAATAGGCATGCCTATTTGTTTTATGGTCACTATTATAAGTGTCATATATTTGGACATAAGGACATTGATTGTAGAAGGATCAAAGTTGAAAGAGATGAAAATCCCAAATATAATACACCTCAAATTTCTATGTTTCAAAACTCTTCTCTCAGAAATTGGAATGTCTTCTCGCCCTTGCTAAGTGAAGTAGAATTCTTCAAATGTAATAATTTGTGGAACAAAGCCAATGAGTGTAGAAGCAGGTTTGAATACATGTCTAAGTTCCAAAATTTCAGACAGACAGTTATCGAAAAGTATAAAGGGAGTTGGAAACCAAAGACTAGAAAGAGCATGCAATGTGCACTTGCCTTATCAACTCATAATCAAGAAAAAATGATATGTGGATAGTGTTTGTTCCAAACATATGACTAAGGACAAAAGAAAAATTCTACCTCTTCAGGAAAAGCACATAAGAAGCAATGTCACTTTTGGAAACAACTCTCCAGTAAGAACCAATGGAAAAGCAGTAGTCAATCTTGATCAAAAATAGAAGCACAAAATGTGTTGTATGTAGAAGGTCTCAAGAACAATTTGCTCAGTGTTAGCTAGATGTGTGACAATGGCTATGATGTGACCTTTTGATGTAAACATTGTCATATACACAACATAAAGAATGGAAAAATGGTGGGAAAATCAATCAGAACCCACAATAATGTATATGTGTTTGACAATTCTAGGGTCAACTTCTATCTAAGAAAAACGAGTGAAGCACGAATGTGGCACAAGAATCTTGGGCATATGAGTTTTGATTATTTGATAAAAATAACCAAGATGGGGGCAGTGAGCAGATTACCAAGACTGTCAAAGCCTGATAAAACAATTTGAAAGTCATTTTAGTTTTGCAAGCATACTAGGACTCATTTCAAATCCCAAGAGTTCTCCTCATTGAGACCTTTGGAGCTCATTTAAAGAGACTTTTGTGGCCCAACTAGAGAAAAAACCTCAAAAGGAGATAGTTGTTTCATTTTTCTCATTGATCATTTCACTAGGGCTACTTGGATTATTATCTTAAAAGAAAAATCAAAAGCATTCAAGCATTTCAAGAAGTTGAAAGCTCAAGTAGAAAATGAGAGAGACTTAAATATAAAATGCTTAAGATCAGACAAATGGGGAGAGTACACCTCAAGATAATTTTAGGAATTTTGTGAAGAGAAAGAAGTTAGGAGGAAGTACTTAGTGACTAGAAATCTTCACCAAATTAGAGTAGTAGAGAGGAAGAAAAAAAAAGGATGAAATGGATAAAGCAATGTTAGATGGAGCAAGAGTGTCTCACAACTTCTGGGGAGAAGCATCTGATGTAACAGTATATTTTTCAAACAGAACTCAATTCATGACTAATAGTGATAAAAATCCCTATGAGTTATGGAAGGGAAGAGCTGCATTTTTTAAACACTTGAAGATGTTTGAGAGCAAGTTCTTTGTTGAGTCTTGAAAATGTCATTCATTTCCATTACACTTTCACTCTTATGTCCATTATATCACCTCCATTTCACTACTATGTCACCATATTCATCCCACTTTCATTATCATTGGGCTACATTTATATTTTTCCAATCTTTATTAATTCTAATCCTTTTAAGTGAATTTGTGGTTAAAAATTAGGAAATAATGTGCATAAGCTTATACCTAAACAATGGGTTGAGATTGTTGACATGTGTAGGTTGAAAGGAGGCTTCTAGAAGACCCTTATGTGGCACTCTAAGGCCAAATTCGAATTTGAGTGGAAAGAATCATGGGATCATGAGGATATGTGTCACATCTCCTAATTGTATTGTAACTCTAAAAAGACATGTGTCTTATCAGTTCCTATTTTGATTAGGACTCTAGAGGTAGAGGGAGAAATTCATGGATTATCATTAATGAGATGGCTCTCATCTTTTTGTATAAATAGGAGATCTCTCTCCTTCATTAGTTAGTCTCTTTTTGAAGTCTTTTTAGTCTTTTTAGTCCCTAGTCCTTAAGATTGTAGTTCTTCCTTGATGGCTTTTGAAAGCTTTGGAGAACTTTGTTGTACTTTGTACTTTTGAAGAATTTGAATAAAGCTTTGATGTTCTCAACATGGAAGGAGATGTGAAGTAGATGTCATGGAGCACATTAAAATGTAAGGTAGAGTAGATTTCATTTTGTAAATATTGCTTTGTAGAATGTAAGGTAGAATAGATTTCATTTTGTAAATATTGCTTTGATTTGATTTGATTACTTTCAAGTCTGATAGATTAGATTTTTCATTCATGCAATTTTAATTCATGCAATTCTGTTCAATTTTTCTTTGATTTCATAGGTGGCAGAGGGGCCCTTGCCTTGTATAGTTGTCATTTAATTTTGCATTTAATTTTGTTATGCTTATGTATATTAGATGTACATAAATTGCTTTCAAGTTGATTGTAGATTAGTGATGCATATAGCCTTTTAATGAA
>APFE030764059.1:39912-56304 GCA_000404065.3 Pinus taeda | reverse complement strand
CCCGTTGCAAGACTTGAGGCCATCCGAATGTTCCTTGCTCTCTCAAGTTTTCAAAACTTCAAAGTATTTCAAATGGATGTGAAATCAGCCTTTCTGAATGGAGACTTGGAAGAAGAAGTATATATTGAATAGCCAGATGGTTTCATTCTTGGAAATGATCCAAATCTTGTATGCAGATTGAAAAAGGCTCTCTATGGGCTCAAACAAGCTCCAAGGGCTTGGTACTATCGTTTGGATAAATATCTTCATCAACAAGGTTTCTTCAAAGGATCAACAGATAGCAATCTTTATATAAAAGTTGAAAATGACAAATTGCTAATACTTGTTGTGTATATAGATGACATTATTTTTGGCAGCAATGAAGAAGAGATGAGTCAAAGATTTGCCTTGGTCATGCAGAAAGAATTTGAAATGTCCTTGCTGGGAGAACTGACATATTTCCTTGGTTTGCAAATCCAACAAAAGGAAGGAGGAATCTTTTTATCTGAAACCAAGTATCTCAAAGAGATCTTGAAGAAATATGGCATGGAAGATGCAAAACCAGTATGTACACCCATGGTCACAGGATGTAGCCTCAGTGCAAATGATGAATCTGCAGCAGTACATCAACCAACCTACAGATCTATGATAGGAAGTCTACTTTATTTGACAGGTACCCGACCGGACATCATGCATGCAGTAGGAATAGTTGGTAGATTTCAGGCAAATCCAAAGGAGACTCATCCTCAGGCAGTAAAGAGAATTTTCAAATATCTTCAAGGGACACAAAATTATGGCTTATGGTATCCTAGAGATACAGATCTCACACTTCATGCTTATACAGATGCAGATTGGGCGGAAGCGTGGATGACAGGAAGAGCACAAGTGGTGGTGCGTTCTTTATGGGTTCTAGATTAGTATCTTGGTTCAGCAAGAAACAAAGTTCAATTGCCTTGTCTACAGCTGAACAGAATATGTTGCTGCTGCATCTTGCTACACTCAACTCCTTTGGATGATGCAGACCTTGCAGGATTTTCAAATCAATTGTACTCCACCTGTCTCCATCCTATGTGATAACACAAGTGCAATCAGCATTTCAAAGAATCCTGTCATGCATTCGAAAACAAAACATATACCGATCAAATATCATTTTCTTCGGGAACAAGTTCTTGAACAAAAGGTCAAGTTGGAGTATGTTCCTTCTAAGGAACAAGTTGCTGATATTCTCACCAAACCATTGCCCAGGGAGGCCTTTGAATACCTCAGGCACAAGCTGGGGGTTGTTGATGCATCATCATGTTGAATCTCTCTTGATGGTTGTCCGTACAGGTTCAGGGGGAGCATATAATGCATTGTTGGCATTATAGAGGATGTGCAAGAAGAGATCTTGAAAGTAGCTGCAATATGTCTCTATCTCTTTCATGGTGGATTATGGTTCTTCATTGCAGATCTGGTTCATATTCAGGGGGAGCATGTTCTTAGGGGGAGCATAACCCTTTGCCCTTGATGTCAAAGGGGGAGATGAAGCTGAAGATTTTGAGGTTGCCATCAAGTCCAAAGGGGGAGATTGTTGGCATTATGGTTCTAGTATGATTATATGTTTCAGATATTGTACTTGATGGCAACACCCAAGGCATGGCTCTCATTTTGATGAAAATAAAGAAGTACGCAGGAGAACAGTTCAGGAGGGGCGTACCCGCAGGTATGCCGTGCAGGGACCGCGTCCAAATACGCGGGTCACCCATTCATGGGGTGCGTACCCCATTGCACTCATTCCAAGGCAGTTAAGCGCCCAAATGTGGGGCTTTCTCATGGTATTTAGCCAACAGTATTGGGTTATCATGGTTTCGTCCCGTGGTATTGTTTATTTTATTATTATTATTGAGCCCCATGATCCTTGATTTGAGGAAGAGCTTGCCTATATAAAGCAAAGGAGATCATTTGGCCTAAGCATCTTTTAAGTGATTGAATATCTTAAGATCTGATTTATTTGGGTTCTTGGTCTTAAAAGATTGATCTATAAAGGAGAAAGTTAGAAGCGAATCTGCGAAGGGTGATCACTTGAGCGCGAGTTCAGATCTGAGCATCTGATTTTATTTCAGCCCTTGGTCGAGGTACGCAGAGGCGCCGAAGGCTCAGTGCGTGGGTACGCAGAGGTGCCGAAGGTTTACTGCGTGGATACGCAGGAGCGCCAAAGGTTCAGTGCGTGGGTGCGCAGGGGCGGCAAAGGTTCAGTGCGTGGGTACGCAGGGCGACTGTGGTTCAGGTGCGTGCTTTCTGCAGCAGCACGCGGCGCGCTTATTCTATTGGGTGCGTACCTTCTGTGAAAGTACGCGGCGCGATAGTGCAATTGGGTGCGTACTGTACGCAGATCAGTGAAAGGAGAAGTGCGTGGGCACGCGGTTCAGCAGAAGAGGCTCTGCGGGTATACGCAGTGAGACAGAGGGTAAAGTGCGTAGCAACGCAGGCCTGAAGAAGGAGAACTGTGTATCTGGTTTAAGATCTTCTGTTGGCTAAATTTTTCTGTTGATAAAATGTTCTGGGTTCAGTTCTGTTATTGTTGATCTGGTTATTTCAGCTGACTGTAATTTATCTGTACTTGATGATCATTTGATGTATATGGATCCAGTTTGAAAATTTATGAAAAGTGGTCCTTGAAAAGAAGTAGGGGGTTGTAGCTCCCTTCCAGGAGAGACTAGAAAACGAGAGAGAGTTGTAGCTCTCTGCAGGTTGCAGCCTGCGTACTGGTAAAGGACTGCACCAGTACAAGACCATTGTAAAAGGAGTTTCTAATTTGAAAGAAGATAGAGACATATTGCAGCAGGTGGTTTTCACCCACATTGGGTTTCCACCTTATATCTGGTGTTCTTTGATGTGACTGTCTGCTTTTCTTGTTCATGCTCATTATTGATGGTATTGATATGCAAAAATAATTCAAAGTATAAATAAGGAAGAATTATTAAAAGATCTAGATAATACTGATTCACCCCCCCTCTCAGTATTATTTCCAACATTTGTGTCTCTTTACACTATGTTCACCAAATGTTCATAATCTTCATAAGGATTGTATGAAAAAAATTGTGAGTTATTCAAAAGGAACGAGTCATCATTAATAGTTTAAGGAACCATGACTTTTCGATGCTGGATGACACATGGATTCGAGGTTGTTACATATTTGTCAAAATAGCACTTCGTTGCATGACTGTTCAAAGGGCTTGACAATCTAGTGTTTCCATATTCAGAGCTCCTTAGAGCCACATGAAACTGTGGATGTGCATTGATCTCCTGTACTGCCACTCATACCCGACAAAGAATAAAATTGTAGTTAACATATAAAAACAAAAAAAAAGAGCAAACTAATCATTCCAAATTCATAAAGAATACAACAAAAGAAATAAGCAGGAACCTATACCAAAAGTCTTTAGCTTGAAGATATTTCTCAAGAAACAACACACAAAATATATTAAATATTTGGTGCATATACATAACCATTATATGCGAGTATTAAATAAAATTTTTAATTTTTTTCACAATTCATTTTTTGGATGACAAGGTGTGTTTGAAGGCATAAGACAATGCATGTTAGGCCACTTAGTGTCAGCTGCACTTACCATACAAAATAAATTTCGGAAACCCAATTGTGTGATCATATCAATGAGCTCAGAATGACACTTTGTCCAATATTACCTTCTACCCCTAAGACAAAAACCAAAATGCATTAATGTCTGCTCCAATTTATTGTCAGGCAGATCCTCAAGCTGTTGATGGAACTCTTGAATAGTTTTAGGTGAATTCTCATGGATATTATTTTTCAAAAATAATTAATATGTTCCCTACATACGTTGGATTATAATCATATTCAACAAGTAATATCAAAAGTGAGGATAGGTTCCAAATCTTTGATCACAATTCTTAAGTAGTTTCAAACCATATCCATGCCTTTCAAAATTGCAAATAGGTGGATGCAACCAATCAGCATCACCAGTTGGAAACAAATTTGGAAATTTCATGTCTGGCAACCTTCAAGCGTTACATTCATTAATGGAGGATGTGCTAATATTTGGCCATTCCATTGGTTCATCGACTCTAGAAATTTCATTTTCAATGAATCTTCTTATATGTCCCACTTCTCTACATTTATTAGGCATATGAGAAATAAATGATGAAGGATGATAGTGCAGACAACTTACCCCCTACATTTCAATGCCCTCGTCATCTCTCCCTATTTCACCTAGATCATTATTTACATATTGTAGCCTTCTAGACACATCAGTAGGTCCTTCTTGGAGAGAAGCAACAGAAACCATATTGATTTCAACATCCTTGTAATATTTATCCATCTAGATTTTGTAGGGAAATGCATCCACCACACACTATCCCTTGACATAAAATTCATAATATTTCAACTCAACATCGTGTCTTATGACAATAAAAAAATTGAGTTATTCTACAAATTGTGGAAGTTTCTTTGAAATCAAATATATGTATTTTGAAAGCCAATCATATTCCCACTATATTTATATTGGACACTATGAGCATGTGCCACATGAAATATTCGATTCACTTGTGTTATTAGCATTTCTTCCACACATGTCAAAACTCTTAGAAACTCAGGTTCTTCACTAGGATCCATGTTGTTAAATCAAGAGAAACATTAAGCACCTTTCTCTTTCTTACATTATAGACGGACCCTTCATTTCATCTCATAACTTGTATATGTACATAAGATTCATTATATACTTGGCACATTTTCACAATAGATAAATTATTAAAACTGCCCCAAATTTTTTTATGTAACTCCATTTTCTTTCTGCTAAAATCACGGCCACCACTTGCATTTTCTATGCCAAATAAAAATCCATATTAAAGCTGATCTTAAAAAACTTGCCGAATTGGAATCCATTCTTCTATACTGGATGCAGTTGGGTTCATTATGCTTGCATAAATTATAAATCATAATTCCAAAATGAAAGATAAAAAAAATGGCAAGTTAATTTTTTTGAAGTCTACAGTAAGTTAAAGAGACAAAACACATACATTTTGTTGTGAATTGTACCATCCAAGTTGAAATTGAATAACCGATAAATTTCTTCTTGTTGTGAATTTATTTCTCCACTTCTATTCACTCGAATATTGTTCTACAAAAAAAACATAAAATAAAACATCCATTAAGAAATTACAAAATATATATTCAAATGCACAAATCCCACAAAAATAAATCCACTTGCATTACCTGTCTTGTCCGTTGAGAAGGATTGTGCATACATTATTTACCAATAACAATATTGTTTATAGACTTACCTCCAAAAATGCTTGTTCCCACATTAACAACTCAATGTCATAAATTGTCACCATTCCAACATGCATACTACTATCACCAAAAACATCAGATGTCACAAATTGTTGAATCACTTCATTGTGCCTTTTCTACATAGTTACATCTCTTCTATCATTTCTACAAGACTGACCATTTCCACTTCCATAAACACTCTCTATGTAAAAAAAGTGTTCCCAAAGAAGCTTAATACCAGAAATATTTGCAAAATACGAAAAATCGGGAAATGCACAACTCTAGGGAAACTATAATTTCAACGAAATGTTCTTTACGCGAAACACTCATGTTTTGAAAATTGTAGTTAAAGAGTTCATCGTTCTTATGATTTAGTGAAGTTTGGTAGTTAAGTGGTTGATGTAGAACTTAAGGAAAGAACAAAGCCTGTGTTCCTTTTGGTTGTATTTATGGACTAATATTTGTTTTAACATTGTTTTGCACAAACAATTAAAAAATAAAACATACAATAATTAATATATTCCATTTAGATGTCAAAATCTTATCAAAACAAAAAATACATCAAGCACCTATTATGATTCACAATACCGACTGCACACAAATTTCAAGGAACTGATGATATTCACTATATAGTTGCTGGAAGAAATGATCCACCCTTCATTACCAACAAAATGACTGAAATTCCCAACCATGCCAATATGAATATTTCTATCATGAAATAAACCAGATGCTGCAAATTTTCCATTGTCATCATTCTTCCCATTTTCCAATAGTTCATTTTCTATTTTGTTTTCATAGGACCTTTGGTTTTCTTACATGAATACTTTCTATGTAAACACAATGTTCCCAAAGAAAATTATTGCTAGAAAAAAATTGTACGGTAAAAATAAGTCAACAGCCACATAAACAAACATTTGAACCAAATGTTCTTCCCATAGTACTACTCATGTTCCCATATTTATGATTATCAACTTCATTATGTTGATGATTTATTGAATTTCTTTTCTTTTGTTGATACGCAGCTCTTCTGCACGCATTTACTCATTCTTATCATGCCAATAACATTTCCAATGATATTCATTCACTCTTTCATGTGAACTATGGGACCAATCTCTTTTCGAAGTACACTTGCTTGTTCCTTCACTTAATATTTCTACAACAAATTTTGATTTCCAATCTTGCCTCTGATGTTACATCTTCAATGTCAGGTTCAAGTGTTTATGCTCACTGAATTTATACATGAACTAAATTTCAATACTAACTAAATAATTTTAAATGCTAACAATCAACCTTTCATTTTAGAAATGCATACATATATAAAAACAATATTTAAAATATTGCAATACAATAAGTAACATCATTTGCGCAATCTCATATAAGAAATAACAAAATGCTCTATACTATCAATAGATACATAGCAAAAATTGACATTGAAGTGTATTCTTTCATCTGAAAAATACAAAATCAACGTAATTAATATCCAACAAAAATATGAAAAATTGACATGACTATATTCTAATTAAATAATCCAAATTCATATTCACATTACTATGTTTTGATTGAAAAGTCTTAATTCCTTGTTTTTGTAAACTATTATTTTTTCAAAAAAATATAAATAATTTAATAGCATAAAAAATCATATATATATATATATATATATATATATATATATATATATATATATATATATATATATATATATATATATATATATTATATATATATATATAGATATAGTTGGACATCACACCTCTGTATTTCATAACCACATAACTCTTGCTCCTGACCTTCTGACTTCCGACTACACTGGGGTTGGGCTCCATACTTAAACAAAATAAAATAATGTTCATTGCACCTGACCTCCTGACTGTAGAAGTTTATATTAACCTGACTATGCATCACATCAAGCATGGGATCACTGCTAGTCGAAACTTCAATTTAACACCTCGTCGGCTTCCAACTACCTCACTAGCTTTAGTCGCGACTACGAATAAAATATTTTATTTATTGGTTTACATGCCAACCATTATTTTCTCTTAGCTTTCGTTAATTTATTTTAAACTAACTCCCCTATTGCAATCCCTTATGTTTCAATAAAACCTTCTCTGAACTCTGATCATCGAATCTCAACTCCATTTTCACATTAAGGTGATTCAAAGGGCTCGTCATGTTAACGAAAAATTAACACCTTTCGTTTGGATTTATTTTTGCTTGTCCCGATTGTTTAAATTTTTTTTAGTAAGAATCCTACTTTCTTCTTTCTATTTTGCAATCTTTTATTCACACTCTATTTACACTGCTTGTCTAAAATTTTGATTTTCAATCGTGCACCTCTTGTTACATCTTCAACAAGTTCAAGTATTTTCCTCATTGATTTTATAGATCAAATAAATTTCAATATTAAATCAGTTTTAATGCTAACAATCAAACTTATATATATATATATATGTATGTATGTATGTATGTATGTATGTATGGCTATGGCTATGGATATGGATATGGATATTATATATATATATATATATATATATATATATATATATATATATATATATAGATATATATATTATTATATATATATATATTCAAATACTGCAATACAAAAAGAACCATCATTTGCACAGTTTCATATAAGCGATAGCAAAAGACTCTATACAATCAATAGATACATAACCAAAATTGACATTGAAGTGCATTGTTCGATCTGCAAAATTGAAGATCAATAAAAGTAATCTCCAACAAAAATATGAAAAAATTACAGGACTATGTTTTCATTAAATGACCCAAATTTGTATTACAATTATCTTCAAAATATTTGTACAAAGATTAAACAAACATTAAATCAGCAACAATGTCTATTGAAAAAATTCTTGAAGCCTCAAAGGCTAAATCATGATATCCATTGGTAATAGTGGTATAGCAACAATGGAATCTATATTTGGAAAAAGTGAGAAAACATTTCCATTTTCAATAACATCATTGAAACCTTCAACTGACTACACATGGAACTGAGATCTTTCTAAGAGGGAGACACAATTACTAGTTGTTGTTGTGCATAATCTCATCACCAAATCATATAGATTTCATTGCACTTTCATACAACCCATCATAAGTAATTCTCCTTCAACTACATGAAACAGTAGGTATCCTAGACATTAACTATTTATATTCATTGAGATAGTATCAAGAAATATCCATTTGAACCCCCAACCATCTTCAAATTATTCTAATCTTCGTCCATTTGAATCTTGGCCAAATTAAGAATTTTCTCTCTTCAAGTGAGCAAAAACACGTAGAATCATTGTTTACAATGCAAACCAGTAGGTTCTCGTAAAATCCTAGTGACATATATCGTATGTCAGTCATAGGAACAAACGAAAAACCCACTCATTTCTTATAAGATCGAACCAATAGATAGTGTAACCATACGAAGGGTAATAATCATAATCTTTATCTAAATATAACTTGAAAAAAATTCATTTAAGAAATATAGCCTTCTTTTGGGGTGTTACACCACCAAGAGGAGGTTATGTCCTTTTCCAAACCATGTCTACACTCGTGCAAATAAAAAAATGTGATTCCTCTTTTTTGCACACATGTTTCATCATAACTCAATAATATTTCCACTCACTAAATCTCTCCAATAAATAGAAGAATCCCCACTCTCCAATAGTGAGAGGATAAATATTTCGAAAGGTCTTTTTAAATGAGTTTACTATGAAAAAATTCTTATAATGAAAAAAAAAATTATGGGCACATTGAACACAATCATCAATCCAATTGTACTTTGAATTATGTATCCATAGTGCAAAAAATGAAAAATAAACAGAGATAGTTATCATTTCTCTTTAACATAAGGTCCAACAAAGAAGACATCCTCGATACCACCTACTAAGAAATAAATCGAAATTCTTTTTCAACGCATCGATTTCATGCAATGAAAAAAATTAGGTTTTCCAATAGAGTACTCCATTGTTTACAAACCAACTGAAATTTTATCAACACCGATAAAGGAAGCCAACGAAATATAAGCTCAAGAATATCAATGGTAGAAAGTTGAAAATACTTGAATCCATGATAAACTTAACAAGTTTCTTGAAACCAAACCAAATATTGTATGTTAAATTGCAAAGGATAAAATCATTGAAAAATACTTATCTTATTAAACATGCAAATTATCATTTTAAACATGGTAAAAATTGTTGGAAAATCAATAGAGATGGAAGTTAAATGGTTTTTCTCTTTATGATATTAACTTGTGATGTTTTATTTATTATTATTAGATATTTTATTTATATTTTCTTATCATCAAGATTAATTCCAAACAACAAATAGATAAGAACACAAGATCTAGACATGCTACTAGGAAAAACCCCCATCGACAAGAAAACCTAGTCACAAATTCTTCCTTCAGTAGATTCAAAAGATGAGACCACCAAGACCCTTACAATCTAGACTCAATACACCCTCCAACAAGTCATCCTTGAAAACTATGATATCACCAAGATCTTGGTTGTGGTGAATCCTTCACACTATGGTAGCACTGAATACTTCATTTTGTGATAACACCAGTCACAAAAGGTCTTCACTGTAATGTCGAGATTTTCTGACATTGAAACACCATTTCTAAGCTCCTATGGCAACATCGATACTTCCTCTTTGTATTCGAAACTCCTGCAATTTCACCTAAGCACCTTCTTGTCATATCACCGAAATATAGCCTCTTAAAGCTCCCAAAAATATATTTTTGAAATCCTAATCTGAACTCTTTTGTGGTTCCCAAAACTTCTCTGAAATGTGAGTTTTGAGATTATGAAATGCAAAAATTTTAGTTGGGTATATATAGTAGTTTTCTCATCACTAATGGGTCAACATGACCATATGAATAGGTGTGTCACTGTATAAGTCCGACATGAATATATATTAAAGATGATCTATTTGAGGATGTCTTGTAGAGGTTGAGTTGAAGAGGAAGACTTGATGGAGGAGTATTTGACCCAACAATAAATGACTTTGATAATAACCTAAAACCTACAATGGAGGCTTGACCTATAATTGACCTAACCATGTAACCCAAACTTTAATAATTCAATTCAAATTAATAATAAAATACTTTTGACTTTCTCTTAACAAATATATTACATTTGAATCAAGTACAATAATGAAGACTGAACCTAGTTACAGTCTTCAACACTCCCTCTAAACTAAGGAGGTTTTCATATTTACATATAATCAATGAGGTACATGGGATATCTCAAAACACATCTTCTATAAAAAATTTTAGGTACCAAAATGCCATGGACTAGATTTCTGACTAGTGAAATCTATCCATTAGTCTATCAAAAATTTAGGCATTGCAATGCCACGAACTATATTCCTGACTAGGGAAATCTATTCGGGTGTAACTAAGATGGACTCAATCTTTCAACCTCTATAGGTACCATCAGGATTACTTTCTAACCATCAACCCGGAGATCCAGATGCATGTGAGAGCTCAATGACCAACGCCACCTTTCCTACTTCGGGACCTAGACATCAACACAAAGTGTCAGCCAGATGTCCTCCCAGGCAATGCTTCACTCACAAAGCCTCTCCAGACCCATCATATCAAGGACAAAAAATCTCTCATGATCAAACTCATTGGTAACCAACATGCTCTCAAAACCTTCAAGACATTTAAGAATAACCCCAACCAATAATATGCTTTTGCATATTCATATATAAACACAAAACTTCAAGGTTTTCCTAATGTTTCTTCTCAACACAATAGGCCTATCAGTTGAATCTTTCCTTTTCAACTCCACTTACAACAACATATCCTTCAAACTTCATTCTCTAATCAAAACTATGTTTTCCCTCTCAACCAGGGAGATTTTTCTTTATCGAGGCCCCCCCTTAAACTCAGGGATATCTCTTATATCTAGGTTCACTCTTACCCTAGGGAGATCATATTCTTCTTTTCATCATCAGAGAATATTTCGTGGCTTCCATCCTTCTTATCATGCTTACCACATCAAGCTTTATTTTGGTCATCTTCACCACCTAAAAGATTATGTACGTCCACAACTTAGATAGCAAGCACAACCAAAACTATAGAAGAATGAAGTTAGCTAAACATAAATCTTATAACAATGGAAGAATTAGACATAATCAAGAAGAGACTAACTTCTTTCCCAAGTTTAGCTACAGATCCTAAATCACAATGGCATCTCATCAAGATATCAAACTCATTATATCTAGGGTTTTAATATTCTTTCAATGACATGACATGATATTTCATATAGAAAACCCTAGAAACAAATTAGATTAATACATCTAATAACATTTAAATTTCATATGTTAGACTCCCTACAATTATTTCATGTAAACCCTATATTTCCATTTACAAATTCTCAGCAATCACTATATAAATTTATAAATTACATATTGTCATATATTTTGTTATGGTCCTATAGTCTAGGAATCAAAGTGCTTTCCTATCTTACTATTTTATTTTGTAGGTATGTTTGTAAATTTTAGCCTATAAATCACTAGGTTTCATAGTCTAAAGGTCTCTATGTGAAAAGGTTTGTGTGTTTCAAAGGCTATCATCCCCATTATAAAGGTTCATCTCATAAGGAGGTCTTTGAACCTAAAGCTGAATTTTGTAAATGTCCAAAGTCTAAAATCCATGAGAGGATCTTAATGTCATAATTTCAAATGTCTAATCATGGAGGGAAAAGGAATCATTGAAGGTTCAAGGAGTCATTTCATGGGGTTCGTTCATCATAAGTCAAAGACATGTTAGTTAGGTTTAGTTAGTTATAATTTTTATGGGTTTGGTTAGTGGTCTTTAGTTTTCATCATCGCTATCATCCGTGAATGATATCCTCATGTCACCTCACTCTTCCTCCACTCAAAATTCTCCCTCGTGACATGAAACATGGAATGTAGAAGCATTAATTTCAAAATTTTCGATTTTTTCCCATTCCTACTTTATTGCATCCCGTGCTATGAGAAGTTTTGAAAGGTTGTAGAAGGTCAAAACATGGTGTTTGAAATTCAGGTGGAAGAGTTTGTTGCACAACCACAACGCAAATTGGCCATGTTACTCAATTGTTATGCATAGGGTTCGGTCAGTGTAAGTCATTTGCTCATTATCCTCATTTTTTCATGGTACCTATGATAGGATTAATGCTCTCTAGCTATTTTTTTCATTAAATAATTAATCAAGTATTGTTAGAGATCGATCGTGTTTGTATTTTCTCAATATTCACTATGCAAAGATTGTATGTTGTTTGCCACTTCCTAAAATATCCATTTGCAGCTCTCTAGGTTTTGTATGTGTTTGATCTCATATGAAATTAACCTAAGACTCAATTTACACCTTTGAAATTTGAGCATAACCTCTCATATAATTTTTTTCATTGACCTATCATCTATTTCATGTGAAAATATGTTATTTATGATACAAATTACGGATATAAGGTTGTTATTTTTTGTTTATCTCAAAACCCACAATCATTCATCTCATTGAAATCATTGTCAGTTGTCTTAATACCTATTCATTGTGTTGTCACTAAAATACTTGTTCATCGTGTTGTCATTAAATCCTTATTCACTGTGTTGTCACTTAATCCTCTGTCTGTAGACATTTGTTTTTTTCATGGAATCAAATTTTAAAGGCTGTTCAAAAAATCTACATAACCAGATGAAGAACCCAGACAATAGAAGGAAAACAAAGGGAGTTAAGGTTGTTCGATTTGAACCCAAGAGTTTATAAATGGTGAATGTTGACCCAACTATCCTAGTAGAATTTGAAAAATTAGGTTGTATGGAATTTTTTGAGAATATTCAAAGCTATGGTTACCACTTTCAACTCGCTAGTTTATTTCCTCTCAGTCCCAAAGGTAACTAGGTGAGGATTGGGGACTTGGAGTTCCCAGTTTCAAAGGAAAGCATATCCAAAGCCACGGGGATACCATTACTAGGTGTAAGTTGGTTCAAAGGTATGGAGCTTGATAAATCACACTACAATAACTTTGTAAAACCTCAGTATAAAGGAAAGTATGGGCCTACATTTCCAAGGAATTACATCTTGAACCACCACAACAAACTATTGAAGGTGATAAAAAGATACTTCACATATGAGGGTCATTACAACAGAGTATACCTATACCATATTAGGCTTATCAAGCACTTCACATGAGAAAGGAGCCTGAACTTACGTCATTACCTCTTCAAAAGGTTGGAGAAAATGGTAGAAAAGTTTCAGTCCAAGGGAAAAAAACATTTACCCAGTTTGTTCCACTTTGCACTAATTAAATTTTTGGTCTTGAGTGAGTTATATAAGAGGAAGAGGTACTGGGATGCTTTCCTTTTAGCCTTAGGTTTTCTAGCCCATTCGAACAGCTCTAAAACTCAAGAAGACCTTCCCTCAGTGGGCGCAAATGAAGGAGCACCTACAGCTAAAGAATCTTTTAGTAGGCCTGAAGTTGAAAAGATAGAGAATTCATTGAAGCATAAGATGGAAGAAGATAAAGGGAAAGGTAACATGCCACAAGCTACCCAAGAAGAAAAACAGTTGTCCATAGACCAAGAACCAAGTTAGCTACAAAAAATATGATTAAGAAATCAATGTCTAAGAAGAAAATTAATCCACATGATGATTTACCAGAGTAATTGGAGGAAGGTGGTGAAGAATTTGGAGGAGATATCCAAGAGGATACAATGGAGGAGAATGACCTAAAAATCATAGATT
This sequence comes from Pinus taeda, assembly GCA_000404065.3. Classification (NCBI taxonomy): domain Eukaryota; kingdom Viridiplantae; phylum Streptophyta; class Pinopsida; order Pinales; family Pinaceae; genus Pinus; species Pinus taeda. The sequence continues at coordinate 42,295 of APFE030764059.1, read as the reverse complement.
TCTAGGGAAACCTTGACAAATACAATCTCATGGTGGCTTATTTTCAAAATGAAAATGGAGAGCTTAGACACAAAGTAGCATAGGCAACCTAATATAGTGAAGGTCAGTTATCTAAGAAGCCATATAGACCTACAACCCAATACAAAACAAAGCAAGCGGTTGACGTGGAAGAGTTCCATGTGTCAAAACAATAAAGAAGACCCAAGATAACATCAATAGCTAAGAGGGAAGAACAAATGAAAGAGACCCTTCCAACAAAATAAATTCCAAATTTTGATAAGTGGAAAGAGTATCAAAATTTGTTTGAGAAAATTGAGAAGTGCTAACATTAGGTCATTAGGTGACAGAAAGGAATGAAATGTACAAAGAGGAACTCTATTCTTAAGTTTTGGAATCTCTTGGCACAATTGATAAAGCCAAGGTAGTTTAGAAGTGGATTGTACCATTAAACAAACAGATAAATAACTACTCCACAAGGAATATTATTATGAGAAGAAGGTTAAGATTGATGAAACAAAATTTGGTCGGTGTTATATGGGAATAGTGTCCACACGGATGCTGCTATTCCCACTAAGATGGGTGGCTATCTTAGAAATAAACAATCAAAGTCTACAATTGATTCCTTTTATGAAAATAGATGACAGGAGAACCAAGAGGGCCAACCTGAGTCTTGCGCTTGATTTCCTCTCCTTCTTGATAGAGTTTTGCCGCTTTCTCTTTGTCTGCTCAGCTTCAAAAGGACCTGTAGAATCACAACAACATACTACTATGCAATAAAAAAGGATCTAAGTTCATAAATAATGTAGGATCAGATGTGCATTAACCATATACAAGCATATATAAACAAGTACACAAGAATATGGAAGGAAACAAGAATAGCTTTATTCAGATGAAAAGTAGCAAGAAGATTACAACCATGTGCTCTGACCCAGCATCATCCTCCAGCTAAGAAGCCCTTCTTCACCTCAAGCAAAGCTAGATCACCCAACACTGTGAATGTACACCAGAATACCAACAACACTTCTCTATAAGTTACAAAATTCTAGCCCCGTGGATATCTGTGATGAGGGATCCATTTATAGATGATTACAGAGAATTGAGTCATCTTTTGGGATCTTGATTAGTGTTTTCTCTCTGATAGTTCCTACTTACACTTGGAGAATGATCTTCTCTTACTCATCCCTGGTCGAAAATGGAGTGGCAAGTGTTAAAGGGGAAGCTTCTGGAAGATTCCATGATCTTCCACCTCGCATTTTTATCCCTGCCATTTGTCCATTCCCGACCATCGCACCCTACAGAGGGAAAAAACAGTATGCATCACACCCTGTACATTGGGAATGTGATATGCATCGCACCCTCTGCATTGAGCTTTCAGTATGGTCTAGTTTTGACCATTTATGAGCAGTTTTCAGTGGATAACTTCTGGGAGATGATGTGATCAGTTGACCTTGTTCCTTTAGCCAGTGAAGCAACACTTTTAGGGACTTAGGAGCCCTCAGTTTATGGACATTTTTTATTGGGGTTGAAGTGCCCAAAAATGTCTATAACAGTTGCCCCCTAAAGCATGAGGTCGTTAATCTTTTTTTATGTCGGGTGAAATGCTTTACTATGAGGATCTGAAGATTTTCCGAGCTGGGAGGCGACCTATAATAAGATACAATACAATACATTATTTTGACAACATTTTTCATGATCTCATTGAGGCGGGCATTCCCATGCTCAGCTTTATAAATTCATTTTTCATGTACATAGGACAGACGATCGTCTGTGTGACAGACTGATGATATGGACACATCATCCTTTGATCTGGATGATCATCTGATCAGCAATGATGTACACTGGATGTTTTGATATTCCCAAATATATCGCAGCCCAGATGGATGAAACTAGATCCAGTGTCTTCAAAACTCGTCCAATCTTCACTCGGAGTACAAGTCGATCCATGTGAAAAATGTTTTGGAGTTGAACATGGAAAGACATCGACTGATTACCATCCAATGATGTAAGCCGTTAACAGGCACGAGAGGAATCACCAATAATGACAATGACCCTCAAGGTACTACAGTACAATTTATGTGGTGTGAAAAAAGGACTTGGTGTCAAACATCACGCAAAATCTCTTGGTCAAAGGCCATTGATGTAAACCTGTAACCGAAAGTGAGAAACTTTCCATTAAGGCATGCAAGCTTCAAAGTACTGAAAGGGTTGTTCCTATGTCAACTTCTTGGATAATGAGCTGATGTCGACAAGAAGCGACTGGTCGTAGGAGGGCCTTAATGAATCCAACATCAATGACATGGAATGAAGCAAATGATTTTGGAGGTGAAAACAAACTGACGATATAGGGTTCAGGGTGGCGGTCATGAAGGAATGAAGCATGAAT